>JADFUC010000879.1:0-261407 GCA_019722365.1 Lithospermum erythrorhizon | reverse complement strand
TAAAGGTTTTTTCGTGTGTAAAATTATGTCATTCATTGGGAACTTCTACACCATTACTAGACTAATTCCTGTGATATAAAAAAAATTAATCTAATAACTAGACTCCGCCGAGATATACAGATTTTTAGACAGATATCCTACACTAATTTAAGCATGACTAATAAAAAAAGAGAAATTAATAAACGTACACAAGATTTAATTTCGTTCACCTCATACGAGAGCTAAATTCAAATTGCTATGCATCCACTATAATAACTTTTAGAAGAATTGATTACATGATTCCAAGAATCTATCAGATGATCTTCACTGGGACAAGCTTATGATTTTAAAAAACAATAAAATTACAAGTCTCACAAATCTTTCAAGACTATTTCTCATGATTCTAATATTTGAGTACACCTAATAATCAAACAAGAGACCCCTATTTATAGGCTACATAAGATCTTAGGTCTAAAACCTAAACCAAATAAGAAAACTAGGCCAAAAAGCCGTGAATCTTTTAAATCAATCGAGAATGTAAACCCCCCGTCGAAATCGCCCATCAAACTGGCCGAGAGGAGTGATCTGACCAAGTCCACTTCCGCCTCCCACCAACAACCTTCGAGCCCGAGAATCTGTGGGTCGCCACTAATAAGCCCGATCGACCCACCCCCCCTCACATACCCTCCTACATTTTTGGTGGCAACCTATTTGTTTTCACTTTCTAACACACCCGCCTCTACATATTTTTTTTTTTTTGATAACATGTATCAAAATTTGCACTGATTCATAGCTGAGAAACCAGTTCGCCCACTGCTAATGTTGCTCCGATCAACTCCCACTCCAGTCATTTTCAGATGTCCTCCTTCCATTCATTATGTAGTCTATCTCTGCTTTGAACTATTTATATGCACCACTCGATGACGGTGACCTCATTGACGGTCATTGGCTTAGTAGAAAAACGTAGTAAAGGTGAAGGTAGAGCAAAGGTTGAATCAAGAATGATCAGTAGTATATCATCGGTAAAGTGAGATTTCTTTTTCATTTAATCTTTATTAAAGTTTTTAATAAAAGTTAACATATCTACATTCTTTCTTATTTTGTGAATATTATTAAAATTAACTATTTACTAATTTGAATTTATAACTTGAAATTCTCATGACTGTAGTCTAAAACAAGTTTGTATGTAAATATGTAAATGCTCCAGATCAATTAACCTAGCCCAATCAAATCAAGCTTTATTCACTAAATGCTCGTTATATGAATACTAATAGCTTCGGTCATCCTGTTAATTCATCGATGAATTTTTTTTGTAGAACCACCGCTAAATCTGTTATGATATATCTTATGATTCAACACGCCACCTCTTTGAAAAAATCCAAGAAATATCCTCAGGAAAGTTGGGGATAACTTTGATAAATATCCCTATATTAAACTCAAAAGATATAATTTATGTCCACTCCTTATTAGATTTACTTATTTGTACGTTCATTAATGACAATCATAAGTATATGACTAATTTGTAGCTATTGAATGTCTTTCATATGACCATGCCACATCATTTTGGCAAACTGTTCAAATAAACAATTTAATGCAGTATGCCTATGTCCAGAGTCCTTCAAATTGATGGGTGGGCTAGAGTCTTGTGGGTAGCCAACAAGAATAAAATTACCATTATACCCTTATCAACTACTGAAGTGAACTAACACAAACTCTATAATACATCTCCCAAAACTACCCTTTCTCTTACTCACTAATTCGACGGAAAGCTATCCATACTTCTATCTATTTCGCAATCAATAACGTAAGCAAACGCACCCCAATCTATAATTAATTAACAATACAATACAATTCATTTTAATTGATATTTTCATTTTTTTGTATTTACATCATTAATTAAAATTTATTCATTATTCTAACATTCCAATTTAAAAATTATTTTTATGGATATAAGTGCTTTTTAAAAAAAAATTTAATATTATTTTTTTCTCACTTTATAAAGTCATTGACTAAAAATGACACCCTTGTGATACTAAAATATTATTCTTTTCATAAATTCCTTTATACGTACTTTACACAATAATAGTAAAAATACACATTACCACATAACATCATTGCATACTTCATTTAAAAGTCCAAAAAAAAAAAATATATCGAATTATTCTAGCTTAATTCCACTCAGATGCGGTATTCAAATTACTGAACAAATTGTTACAGATTAACTAAAAAGGTAAAAATAAGATTATAGGATTGATATTAATGATTTTTAAAAAAATGATAAGTATTACCTTACTAAAAGAATAAAAATATATAATAAAATGATATAATATGCATTATTGACATTAATGAATCATATACGAACAAAAAATTTAATAAACCACACCACACGTATTATATGATATAAATATTGATTTAAAAATATTTATCATATTTTAATTCACAGGCATAAACAAAACCAATTAAACATTACAACAATTCGATTTAAATCAATTTCTGTATTTCAACTCATCTTTCGTCGTTGACCTCCTTGTTGACTTTGCAACTTCATAGTTTCAAATTAATTTGTCCCAAAAGATTGTCCACTTTCTTTATTTTAATAATTCAAAATTTCAATAAATATTCCTTTAAAAATTCGAAATTTATGTATTAAATTTCATTTGATCTGCTATTAAATCGATCTGATTTTCGAGTTTTTTAGCAAAAATATGGATAGGATTATTGCAGGTAGATTTAAATTAGGTCGCAAAATTGGAAGCGGATCGTTTGGTGAAATTTTAGGCATAACTATTAGATTGATGCTAATTTGGTGAATTTTTTGTTTAGAACGTATTGATTTTGTAGTTTAATTTGGATCTAGGTTAATAATTATTTAATTCTGATAAATTGATTATTTGGATGAATTTTATTTGTAAACTGTTGATTTGTAGTTTAATTTGATCTAGGTTAATAATTATTTAATTTCTGATAAATTTATGCTGATTTGAGAATTTTATTTAGAACTTACTGTTTTTGTAGTTTAATTGATCTAGGTAATAAATGTTTAATTTATAGAAATTGGTTGATTTGGTGAATTTATTTGGTTTTTCATAATTTATATTGTTGATACATTGAGATTGTTACAAGATTGAGTTTTGATTTATTCACTGTATATTAATATGATAGTTTAGTTTAGATATTTAGTACTTCTAATTCATTTTATTGACGATCGGTAATTCTGTTTTATTTCCTATTTTATTAACATAAAATTGATATCATCGGATTTGTTTTCAAAAAATAGCAGTAACATATTTTGTAATTATTAGTATATAATTGAAATGTAATTTATGTAGAATGGTTCTTCTCGGCAATTTAAAATAATAATTAGATATGAACTGTTGTAGTATTAGAATATGTTGAAGAATGGATCTTCTATGGAACTGTGATTGTCGCTATGATTTTTGAGAAGAAGAAGATTGTATATATTAAATTTAAATATATGAGTTGTTTTGTGAACTTGGTATTTATCTAAGTAGGAGAATAAATCTATCAATAGCATCCACAGTTACTATATGAGGCCAAGTTGCAAATTCTTTATAGAAGGCACGTATAAACTAGAAGCAGATTGCCCTTGCATAAATTCATCGTTTTTGTTAGAGAGGATCTCAAGTTTTAAACATTTGTTTATGAAGGCTGCATAAATTGATAAAGTGGGCAGGAGTTGATGGAGGGGACAATGCTATGGTCATGGATTTGTTGGGTCCAAGTCTTGAGGATCTTTTTGTGTATTGTGGGAGGAAGTTTTCGTTGAAGTCCGTCCTTATGTTGGCTGATCAGATGATATGACTAATGTTCGGCTATAGGATTGTGTACGCATTGCTATATTTGTCATTGATATTAATGAATGAAGGATCGCTTACTTGTGGTAAATCGAGTGACAATGCTCTCAAGATCTCTGATACGATTGTTTTTATGTAACTTTGTCGCTTCATTCATTGCCTTACAAATAAAAAATTATATTATTTCGCTTCTTGGATATAATGGATAAATCAAATGGCTAATTACACTACCTTCTTCTTATTTATCAGTGGTGCTAGCAGATGCTTCGCACTTCATCGCTGGGTCAATTCGGTAACGTACCTCCATGCTACCCATGGCGAAGCAGATAACTGCACTCCCTCTTACCCCCTTATGCAGGAGCCTATTTAGAGGCATTCAGGCATGTTGATGTGTTTTTCCATCCATGAACATTTGTTGTCAAATCAATACCTCTGAATTTGTGTATGATAATTAGAGTACATTCATTTTCTTTGTTTAGATGGGACGGTTTGTTTATGAATCTACATCATCAAATTTATATGATGCCATTGATAATTGTCAGATACAACAAGGACCGAACATGTTCATTCCTAAGGGTTTCTGTATGAGATATCAAACTCTGATAATTTTTCTGATGGGATTTATCGGTGCCAAATCAGGTTGTTTTTGCGATATCAAATGTTGTTTGCTTCTTATGATTGGTATCATTCATTTTTCTCATCGTTCTTGTGCCTTCTATACTTTATAGGTCTACATTATTGATTTTGGCCTAGCCAAGAGATGGCGGGATCCTCAAAACCACCGGCACATTCCTTACAGGTTCACGGTCTCTCTACTTTGACTACTTATATTTGGATTTCGATGACCATAGATAGATGCAAGCACCATTTGTTTTTGGTGCAATTTATTTCTGTTATGAATAAAATTATTTACTCATTAAGTTATTGTGTTCCGTAGAGAACAAAATTTGAACCCATCGCTATGCCGGGGCTTGTAATACTCATCTCGGAAAAGGTGAGTTCAGTTGCCCCAACTGTGTTCCAATTCTCCATTCCTTCCACACTTCTCCCAAATAGGAGTGACGTCAAATAGTGCTAAGGCTTTATAACTCAAGAGTCATGATTTATATTGCAGCAAAGCGGTGCGATACTTGAAATCTCTTGATATTAGGTTCTTATATTTTTGAAAGGATGGTACATAATTTTTTCAGATATTCTCAGGTATGGTATTATTTTATCTACTATTCTCAGTTTTCTCAGATAGTTTTTTCTTACTTTAGAAGTGTTCGAATCTGACAAAACCCAATAATTGAAGTTTTTCTTTTAGGCTTCCTCTCTTGGCAGACACTAAGAGTTTCCAGATCAAGAAACAAAAAAGTATGACAAAAATATGTGAAGGAAGCTATCAACTCCTATTGAGCAGCAGCAGCATAAAGATTTTGCACTTTATTTTTATTTTCTTCATTTCACAGGCTTCTGAGTTTTAAGCTCTGTTCTTGTTTTTGCAGGTTTTAGTAAGTTATTCTTCCAGATTTTTGTTTACCTTCAATATGTCATTCATTGACATTTGATCAACGGCCAGACTATGATTCTTAAAACGCCTCTTTTAGAGAACTGTTCATCAGAGAAGGTATGTGTCCCTTGGTCCTTTGTGTGTACTCTTTGTTATCACATTTCTCCAACTTAAGCTCTTGATAGACTACCAGACATGGCTTGTTCTACTTCTGACCTTGGAGTCTTGATGAGTTAGCTACATTACTAAATGTCGATAAATGTAAAATTTTGCATCATATCTCAATACTATACTTGTGCTTATTAACAACTGTGTTGAATTATGTAGATTTGAATTTGATTATGTATTTGATTGGGCCATACTGAAGAACTCAGTAGTCGGAAAGCATAATTGGAAAAGCTCCAAGTAGCCTGCAACGGGTATGTTTTTTTAATATTATATATGCAGAAACATTCTGTGTTTCACAGATCCATTTATGCCTTTTCTAAGTGTCGTCTGTTTGTTTGTTCATATCTCTCAACTGTTGCATAATTGACCAGCATTTCATTCTCATATGTATTATATTATTTTACCATACATAATGCAATTATTACGCGGACAAGCCAATAATTGAGTAGACTGGTCATGTAATGGAGAGAAGTAACACAAGGGTGATTTTGGAGAACTTCATATTTCTAACAGAAGCAATGGAATGAGAATGAGAAATGATGATTCTAATAGTGATCATCGTTATTTAGGATAAGTTTTATAGTAGATCTTACTTGTTTTGATACATCTTCTAGCAGGCTTCGTATCATTTGGGAGTCCGAAACACATTCCATATTGGCATTTCAATTGTTGAAATTTTAAAGTGCCATTTGCCTCATGACTCTGGTTTTTGCTTGAAACTAGAAGTTTGTTCAGATGATGACACAAGATATAAATAAACATCAAACGAGAAGGAGATCCAAAACTGATATATGCATATACTAGTCAATAAACTGTTGCATCATAGATTTAGTTTTTTTCTTCAAAAACTAAAATTTAGTTTCTGATTGGTGTTGGCAGGAAATTATTTCCCTTACTACTACTGAACAAATCAGATCAAATACTGCTCCTGGCATTCGCTCTCTGAGATCAAATCAACAGAAAATGTTTTTCCTTTGAATCTCCAATGTTAATTTTACAGAAATGTAAATTTTCCATCTCTTTCCACTGAGGAAGTTTTTTGCACTTTTTTATAGGCATCAAGTAATCATAGTTAAGAAAAATGAATTCTGCCACGAAATCTTTCATATCTTACTACTATTTATGTGTTTCTCAACTTCTCAAGGATAATTACCTCATATATTCTTTATTTGCAGATATTAAGCACAATGACAAATATTCCATCAACTTCTTTATCTCGGGTAGTAATTGAAAGGAACTGTCTCAAAACGGATCGGCTGAGATGATGAACCCGGTAATGGAAATGGGAGATAATGTTGCTCATGTTGGTGGTGTGGTGGCTGGATGTCTTCCTTTCGGGCCGAATCTCTTCTACCTTCAGTAATAAAATAAAATGGTATTCATCTCTTCAGATTCTTTCTTGCCTAAGTGTTTCTCACATGCATTATTTATATATTGAGAAATGGTTGAGTGTTTATTAGAATTACCTAGGTTCAATTCCTTAGGAAAATCACTATTTTTAAGCAATACTACATAGAGAACATCCATTTATTTTAGGAATCATACGGAATATAAAAAGAGTAAATGATTATTTAAGCCATACTAGATTTTGGGAATATCCATTTATAAAATTCTGGATCCGTCCTGATTATTTATCATCTTTTATGCAGTAACTTTGGTACCATTTGTTTTTCCAGAAGATATGTGATCCAGATATCCACCATGTGTACAAATGGGTTGTCATTTCATATATCCTTCATGTGATTTTGATGTTGGGCCTTGGTTGACAAGCTGGTGATGCTTTATTTTTATGGGCCTAGGAATAACTATAAGAATATCTTCGGGGGTCGAAAGCTCATTGAATGTTCTCCACAAGCTCAATGAACGTGCCTTGTATATAGAATGGGTTTGCTAAAACTGCTGGTATAGTAACAAATGAAGCTCCAATCTAACCGGGCCGGCCCCTAATATACCCGACGGGCTTAGTCCAGCAACGAACCGGGCCGGTCCGGTCCGTTAAAGGAATACCTAATTCCCTATTCGTTCGAGCCTCGTATCGATCCACGCTTAACGCATACCACGCTACAACTATTATGATATTTTTTGCCTAAACGTCAGTTTTAACGGATACCACGTTTCAAATATTGTAAAATTTACAAATTCGAACAAAATACATTTGCTTAAAATTGAACAACAACATTTTAAATGAAATATCTTTTATTAATACTCAAAAGAGTTATTTTAAGATATAGGCCTTTTCTAGTATTCATACTGCATAAACGAACAACGACATAATGACATTGCTGCTGGGCCCTTTCAGTGATGAACTCCGAAAGTTACAAAGCCACATCAGTATTAGGGTTTACAGACACAATAAATTCAACACCCATCCGTGAAGTAAAATGGTGTGTTTCGTGGGCAACTGACCTTCATTGATTTTCTTGTCATACCGCCATCAACAAATTTCATTTACAATCACCTTGCAAAAAAGTCGATATCTTCGAACAAGATGGAGACAGCCCGATTTTTTCTGCTGCCGGGATCTACAATCTCAAGACCAGATATAGACTCCTCCGATTTCTGAGAGAAGAGTGATGGTTATGGATTTGTGGGATTGTTATATAAGTTGAGATGGTATGGGCGATCTTAAAAATTGTGATTATTAAACACGAAATGGTGTATTTATAGGGGATTTAAGAAAACGGATATATAAATAAAGATACCCGTTTAAATGAACGTACCTCTAATCTATACGGATATATAATCGCTATCGGTATCAAGCAAACGGTATGTCATTGGGATTAACGGCACGTTAATAAGCAATTTTTGGCGAATTGCATGATCACCAAGTATTCATTTGGCCGAGACGTGCTCCTCGCTTGTTTCAAACCAGTATTCATCGCCATTGAAAAAGTAAGGCTAGCCATCTAACACTAATGCTTGGACCTTGCAATACCATCCTTCATTTCTCACAACTCAACAGAAGTCTATAAAGCGGGCACACCTCCCTTCATCTCTCACAATCCTCACAATCATTCTAAAGAATCTTAAACCAATAACAATTATTTTCTAAGCAATTACAATATTCATTACTTGTTTGGTTTGGCTGTCTGCAATCATTTAATCAACAATCTTACCTTTGCTCCATTTCCATCCCAGATATCTACCAACTTTTTATAAATTTGATATTTACCTCAAATTAATGGCATCAAACGAACTTGCAAAAAAAACGCTCAAAGCCGATACTAAGGTTCATAGATTTTGTTAATTTAGAGGATGACAATTGTAGGATGAACTACTTCGTTATTAATCTGTTAACCCAGTGCCACGGACTACTATCGTAGAAAACTTCATGGCTGCAATATTTTCACATCTGAAAGTATGACGTCAAATATTAAATTGTAAAGAAGATTTCATCGTTAAAAACGGTGCTGTGGGGTAAAGGAACTAACATTCTGCTGTATTAATTCTGTTGGTCATAAAGATCACTAAAGATAATGCATGTATACACAAGGAACTATTGATACTCAAATCAAAACGCTTTTTAGTATTTTGACTTATGATTTAAACTACGAATTTGGTAAATCTGGGAAGTTTCTTTGCCTTTTAATCTCATTAAGATGTTTTCACAAATGGATTCAAATGCATCCTCGAGCAATACGTATCCCCGCCTACTTTTACTTAACCTATGCTTTTAAATATTTTAAATGAAAGCAGACCTTCTGCAGAAACTCTTGGGCTTAATTTGCCTTATAAACGTTTGACTACATATTTACATTTTTTGATTTTATAACGTGTAATATGCCATTGATTAATATGATTGGCCCAGCAAAGGAGAATTATATATTTTAGATCGATTGCTAAACATAACAATATTCAAATTTATGAAGGTATACTTGCATGTGCTAATGACACAATGTCACCGTTTGAATAGATTACCAGAATTTCATTCGATAACGCTGGGGTCCGCTAATACCGCTTCAATCAAAGATTAAAGATGCCTATTAAAAACCGGATTTCAGTGAACTTTTTCATGTTAGATGCTTGTGTCACGCCCTTCAATTAGTTCCAAAGATGGAATAAAAGTTGTTTGGGATGAGTTTATTTTAGCAATTCAAGACCCACAATTTTGTTGTTAATGTATGGGGTTAGGTGCCATTAAGAATATAAAAATTGGTCGAGGTCAGGTAAGGTAGTTTAAAAAATTAATTTTGATTGTGATACTTGATGGAACTCGACTTACGATCTAGTCATTGTATATGTGTATATGAGTGAAATTCACTACATTTTATGAGATGCATGTCTACTAGAATATTATGTTCCACCACATATAATAACTCCGAAATATTGTTATGAATTACATAAGTTTCTGTGAGCCTTAAAAAGATTATACTCAAAGTTTTTTCAACTCAATATGAACCAAATATTCATCTTGTTTTTAGAATGCGTTTAATCTTTTTCTTATTCATAGCGACTAAACATAGATGGTTATGTTGTTGTATATGATTCCTCATTATGGAATACAAGTTTTTAAAATATTTTCATCATATCCCAATACGCATACGCAATTTGGTGATAATCTTGGATCGTGAACACTAAATTAAGCTTTCATTTTAATTTCTAGGAAATCGTAGTATGAAGCATTAGTATCCTTTAATCCCGAACTAAAGAGTTTTGATGTTCAAAATGGAGCATGGAATCAAAACGATACGTATAAATACGATAGCAATATCACCATACTGAAGGAAGCCGCACCTCTAGTATAGAATAAATGTGGCTCCTCAAGGGAGTTGTAAGATATCAAGTCAACATGATCACCTTAGAATGCTTTAAGCAATTATTAGCTAAAAACTAGTCCAATCGCTTCCACAAGACACTAATGAAGTTAACTCCAATATTTAACTAACTTTGAATCGAGTCAATATACTTGATAATAATCCCCTCAGATATGTTAAAATGGTGGGCTACCAAAGGTTAATTAGCTTCCATATCTTAGCCATTTTCTATACCTATGTCTACAATAGCATTTCTAGCATGGCTAAACTACACACTTAAAGACGGGGTAAGTTAATTTACAAACCGGGCGACAAGCGTGGTTTAGACAAAGGATTGATCGGCAAATGTAAGATAAGGACGCACTCATGGAAGGAAAGGAAAAAAGATTTGTCAATATCTAGTATATTGAGGAAGAAATTTGAAGTAGGTGGTTGATAAATACAATAGAAATATATCTCGCCAAAGAAGAATCCAAGATGAACTAGTGTATTTATGATGGATTTTGTAGTTAGTTTTACAATTTCATTGAATGCAACTCATGTAAGCTCCCCTCGCCCGTACGAGTATAAACTGTGAACGGTTTAATAATATCTATTTTTAATTCCTTTAAATGGCATTAAACGCATAGCATTTCACCATTTAACTAAAATACGCTTTAGTTAAACGTAGTCGCGACAATTATTCGCATAAGTCAATAAAATGACTTATACTGTAGTTAAACGGCCTGAAAATAACGTGCTCAAGTATTTTATACTGAAAATTCATTTGCTGAAATGGTACCGCAATTACAATTTAAGCCAAACATTCTCAGTAGAACGTGGTACCGCTTAAATCCGGCATCTACCGCGAGCACGATAAGTGGCCTGAAAGATGCAATTTTTTGAACTTCAATAACTTCCATTTTAAACTCAAACCACAATTAACCTATAATTTTATTATTCCTCATATCGTCTAGCTTTTTGTTTCCTCTATTTGCAAATGTACATTACCGCATAACTTACTTCAAACGCAAAAAAAACAATTAAAAGTAAGTAGGGGGCACAATACAACGAGGATCAAAGAAGAAAATAGACATGTTGGTAGGAGGAAGAAGAACCAATATGGAAGCACAACACAGAGGAAGCCTTGTGATGTCAGTTGTAGTGGAACCCCTGTAAATGTAGAAGAACGATTCACGAAGCTAGATCAAAAACAATTTACTAAGTAACTCTATTCACATTTAGACAGTAATTAAGCACAGTCTATTTAGGTTGTGAATGGTATCCGAAATTGTAGCAAATTTATAAGTCAATGGGTAAGGGATCGTAAGGCCGAACTTGATAATGATGACCAGGATAGATCGTTTACATTTAATGTTGTGCTAGATTTATAACGGAGGAGATTTAAGAAGTGAGTTTTATGACTACAGTGTTTGGTGATGACAGATGTATAGATGGATTATCCTAATTAAGTGGAGAATTGGTTATAAGACAAGAAGAATGCTAAGATGGTCACACAATCGTAGATCCCCCAGAGCTCCTCAATCCGAAGTCACTTTGCTATTACATGCATTTGCATGTATTATACCATTTTAAGAGAACGTAGACATTTTAAAATCAGCATGGCATGCATACACACAAGTGGCTTTAATAATAAAACCAGAAAGAAAGTGTAGTAACAAATGTTTTATTAAAACAAGCTCAATAATCAATGCCTCAAATACTGATATATCAGCCAATCCTAATGAATTACCCCCCAACAAGATAAAAGTGCTCTCCTCTCGAAAAGATATATAACATGTTTAGAGAAATCTACACAATCAACATCAGGCTTAAAGAAAAGCAAAGTATATTTTGAGCGAAAGTTATTTTCAAACACACCAATTAGTAAATAATATATGTGTTTGAAAAAAGTACTAAACTGTAAGGTAAGTGAAAAAAAATTAAATCATGAAAAACAATCCACTAATCTTGTGCAAGCCAATGAAAACATAAAACACAGAAACCATTATTATTAGAACACGTATCATCCTGGGGCCATTTAAACAACATATACAACGGATGACAAAGAATTATGGAATAATAGGTATATTTAAACTTTTTGTATATTTTAAAAACAAAATATTTGGGAAAAATCTTTACAACCATCTTGAAAAGATTAAGAATGCCTCATGGTTGAATATAGCTTTACAAATCTTGAAACAGTCAAGTGGAGAAATAATTAAAGGATCCTCCACGTTTTTAGACAAGCCAATTAATAAGAGTATGAAAAATACGATTGACAAGATAAGTCTGTGGATTATGGAAGATGATTAAAATGTTATCAAATTGTAGCCTTTTTTACATTAATTAATAACATAAAGCTAGAATGTTAAATTTCTGTCAGTAACCAAGAATGAATATCATTATTTGAGGTTTTCTTGAGAATCAAGTGAGTTTTAAAAGTGATTTATGTAATCACGCTTAACCCAAAACAACACATATATTATGTACCAAGTCCACATAGTATTTTAGAGGACATTCAAAGTTCTCTAGTACAACCCAACATGCGGTATTAAATATTTTTAACATCCTGTACACGGCCCCTCAACGATCGATATGAATGATACCAACATTCAGCCTTCATGTTACTAGAACATGCACAACTTTAATGTCGTAGAATCATGCATCTGAGAGGAATACCAAATATACTCAAAAGCATGAAAGACATTTTAACTTGGAGTGAAAATTTAAAGAACATGCGAAACATCTCTGGGAAGAGAGACATTTATCCTGTGGCATACATGTCGAGAATTAACCCCCAAACCCAAAATATATATCTAATAAAAGAAAATTTATGAGCATTATTTTCCATATGAATGATATACGCCTAGGGACATAACATACATGCAGAAAAATGGAAGTTTGAAAGATATATCATGCAGATACCTCGCTTGGAAAACATAAACACGGCATCCCAAAATATTTTGCATCCTTTACAAAAACATTTAACATGCAGAAAGGGATAAGAACAAGGAAACAGCCTTAAACAAGTTTTAAAGTAAGATGCAATCCAAGTTTAAGTTAAAACACCCTATTTAAAAAGCAAATACATTTAAACGAAAGAGATGTAGCTGTAATCGCATGATAAACCCTACAAGCAATAATCATTCAAGTTCAAGTGAGTTTATCAGACCATTTTAAGATATATGTGCGAAGATAAGCCAAGTGTGTTTAAACAGAGTATATATCAAGTTATTTTATAAACACACATAACGTAATTGTCCAAATCCAATCAGTTATTTGAAAATGATAGTCAAGCTAAGCAAAGTCAACAGGCCTCATGTTAATATCACCTGTAACCCTTAAAATGCTTTATCCGAGCCATCTACAAAAGCATTATACATTCCTACAAGATCATCCGAACAACAACTAAACAGACTATACACAAAGGCCATCCAGTTTTATATTATTGAAGTAGAAAAAGATTTAGAAAGAAAATCAACCGATTTGCATTCCATTTTCATAAGGTGACTATTAGTCCACATGTCAAGATAATTTGACTTGCCTTCATATTATCTCCGGCTTTTCAAGATTGTTTTAATGCTATCCAAGCCACAATTTTTCATAGTCCATCATAGACCTACACATTTAAGTCAAGTATATTGTATCCAATCTTTGGATCCTTGGATTAGTATAATATTATTACAATTAGCCCTCACCGCCCTATTTCAATCAATTTAATCATATATAAAACCAAGTTTTTGAAATATGTTTTTATACACATTAAAATAAAAAACATACATATATTTTATTTCATTCATGACGATCATGATTTAAGAATGGTCAACACAAGGCATAAGGATTCATCTAACCATTTGAGAACAAAGCACCATAACGGGCTTAACACTGGAATGGTTACATCAAACACTAAGCATTCATTAGATATTACACCGGTACATAGGCACATTTGCTGCTTATATGATATATAGGTGGCATTTTAAATTATGAACATGCATTAAAAAGACAAACAAACCGACATGTCAACTGCGTAGAAATTCTAGATTCACTCTCAAGGGAATAGCCTCCTTTTAGTGAGTTTTGAAAATATTTTTGCACATAATCGAGTTAAGTTTGGCAATAAGTACAATGTAAAGAAGAAAAATATTTTGCACTATTTAAACACACATTTGCTTCCTAACCAATTCATATAACTCAATAATCAAGTTAATTCCTACATGTGTCTATAGTTTGTATAAAGTTATGTTCATAGTGGCCAGACAATCAATTCCATAAAGGACATGAATTAACAATTCTAAGCACTCGCAGTATAAGAAATGATATGGCACACTTAAAAAACTAAAGACATTTAATATACCAACTTTAGTGTCATCTTTGGCCATCCATCCGAGGTACGGTGCATCTTAAACTTATAATTCCTTGATCGCCGACACTGTATATCTTCCAAGCCATCCTCTTCCTCAAATCCTAAGCATTAATTAATTAAGAACATTAGGGTACCAATTATTTTTGGGTCGTTTGGTTAGTGTTTGAGTCCTAAAATACAATTTTAGTTCAAATAATTTATGGAACTCAAACGCCTAAACATTTTATTCACAATCAAGCATATAAATCAATTGCTGCCAAGAACAGCATGTCGTTATTACAAAATTCATCAATGACATGTAATATATCACATTCACCTAAACATGATTCTAACACAAATTAAAACATATAATCACAAGAAAATAACGCACATCTGGGTCGTCATACGCCAAGAACGACTCTAATGGCTGTTGATTCAAAATGTGCATTCCCGGCCTGATACCACTTGTTATTCTCCTATATGATTCTGTGAGGGGGGGGCGATTAAGGACTAAGAGGTCATTGACCTTTTTTCGATTTATATAAATCTTTACTCCAGCATTATTATTTTAGTAATTTGTAAAAATGTAACGAATAAAGCAAAGTAGTATTAACACCTCAAATGAACGCGATAAAAGCATTTAAACAATAAACGATCTAGCAATCAATATGTGCAATAAAAACATCCAAAACTCATTTTAATATTAACATTAAGCTCATTCATGCATAATACGATTAAGTCCATTCATATTGACAACTGTAGTAATCTATTAAACATACCACAATTCAATACATAGATATACTAGGTGAGTTTGGATATTCTTGATAAGCAAGTTTAATTGGGCGATTTGATCGGTTGCGGATATACCAACAGTTCATTGATCAAATCAAACCATACCACCGCGAATATCAATTAAGGTCACTGATAGAGATTTCATTTTAGCTCGATTAAACTTGGACATTCATTTAATACTAATGCATCCAATATATGGCCGAAGAGATCACAAGGCGAACTAGCAGAGAGACCTAACTTGTACTCTTGTGGCATATACTATATAGTAATAAAGTAAGAGAGGAAAGATGACAGAAATCGACACTTGTTTTCACCTATGCTCGCTAATCTACATCCCCACCCAAGGCTCCTCAATCTTTAGGCTTTCTCTAGAATCCAATTAGATGGCGCTTCTTCAAATGTCGGTGAAGCCCCAAACCAACTCAAGCACACAACTCTGCCTACAACTCTCAAGAACTATGAGCTGCTGCTGACACACCCTGTGATTTCAACCAACTGCCGGAGATGCAACTCCTCTACCTCGAAAGCACTCTATGTCCTATTGCCGAGTATTCAGCCTCAACACGGCACCACTTACTTCCTAGCTTTCTTCTGAGTGTTCTCACAATACCGGACCCTCAAGCTCTAGTATGAAGAACAATCCTTACTTAATTCGACATCTTTTATGTATCGTAGATCGTTGTTTCATCCCAATCTAAATGCTCCCTCAACGCAGCTGCTACAATAGGGATACAATTTTGGCACAATTTATAACTCCTTAGATTGAGATAATACATTGAAGCTGTTCAAAGATAGATAAAGACTTCAAGCTCTTGAACTCCCCATTTGAGCATTTCATCACCTTTGAATGCCTTGCTTATTTCTCTCATTTCAAAGTTTAGCATAAACCAACTCACTCTCTTTTGATAACACAATTAAAGTCATGTGTTTGAGAGATTTGGTGTTTTAAAGATGAGAAATGAGTATAAAAATATTTAGAATTATTTGGGGAAAAGTCAGGGAAGAGTTTAAAGATCTGCATTTAAAGCAAGTAAAACGGAGTAAAACGGACAAAAACGGCTAGTTTTTACACCCATCGAGACCTCATCGAGCCTAGGTCTCACGGGTCTAAACAGAGTCAAAGAAAAACGCCTGTATCATCGAGACCCACCGATGAAGCAGCTTTTTATAAACTTAAAATCGCATTTTCCTCAAGTAGCTCCGATGAATGCGATTCAAAAGGCTGAAAAGTTTTTTCAAAAAACCCTTCTTTAATAAAATGAATTCAAACTCCAGTTTTACGACAAATTAAAATATTTTTTTGACAAACATTTTAAAAAATATTGAAACCAAGTAAGATCTTTTAGTCAAAAATTACTTGAAAAATATCTCCCAAATAAGAACTTCAATCAAGATCAAGGCGCGGTTAGAAAGTAAAGTAAAGATTCAAGCTACAATTTTTAATTAATTTTAGTCAGATCTAAAGCATCATCTCCTTCCGATCTTGATTCTTCTGGAACTTAGTCCTTTCATGAGCGGTGACAACGATCTTCTTCTTCATCGCCATTCTTCACTTCAAGCTTTGTATGGTTGATTCTTCTTCATCTCACCATACTCATATTTTGGCATTGCAAAATCACCTCGCTCATGACATTTCTTCATTGTCTTCACGTCTCGATATCGGTTGCTTGATATCAATGTCAACTTTTATGTCCGACAAGCACCTTCTAACATACCCCCCATGAATTAAATCAATTTAAGCACATATGTTAGATAGTAAATCAATGTTTAAGTCATCATTAAAACAAGTGTGTACGGATTCGTAGTCCAACAAACGGGGCGGGGAAGTTTGTATCGAAGGTGGTCCAGGAATTTTGTTTCCTACTACTGTAAGTGGCCACCGAATCCAGCCAGAATACAAATGTTCGCAACTTGGGCTCTTTTTGAATGATACAGTGTTAACTACCTCACATTATGGTAGAAATACATTTTTTTTACCTATATAAAATAAGACACCACAATATGGCATGATTCTGTCCCATTTGTCAAGTTAATGTAAAAAATGTGGTTCTGCCTTAGAAATGTCAGTTAGAGGTTAATAGAAGCTGATGATAGAAAAGCCTCAATTGCTAAATTTGAGGTTTATTTCCAAGTAGTGGGCGTTGAGATCAAGTGAGATTTGACGTAATATTTTCATAAGAAAAGAGGTATTAAACTTCACGACAGTTCTCAGGCGGCTCCAATAAGGGTACTAGCACGGGCGGGGCCGGGGAGGAGGTCTATCCATTTCCTCAAATTGAGGCATCCACCTCGCAACAACCGAGAGGCCCCGATATTGAACCCACGGAGTGCCTAGTTGATACTATAAAGAAGTTGCTTCGAGTGGTGAATATTTTGCATTTGAGGTAACCGGTCAGCGCCAAGTCGGCGCGATGAAGGACCGAAGAGAGGACGATGAAACGATATGACGTCGACGCAGATCCATATGGTGGGATGTTTGGTAATTCGTGAGATCGCATAAATATTTTCCCCTAACAACTTGAAAGCGACACTTATGATGCCGCATCTCCACCCGCGCCCTCAGCTTTATTGCCCTAATTCTTGATCGGGTTGAAGAACGAAACATAATGAAATGTGTTTATATATTCATATGTGCTATGTTTATGGTGTTTCAAAGTTTGAACAATGTTTTTTATTTGCTATACTTTTATAATATGGTTATAAGTTGAAAGTAACGAAGCATGTTAACACCGATAGTTAGGTTATGTTTTTATTTACGCATTTTTATTTACATATATGTAACATGGTTATGAACAATAATGTCATGGATATATTTGATATGTCAGGAATAGTGTATTAGTGAATGCTGTCAACGGTGTAGTAGTTTGACATGTCAGAATGTGTATTAGTGAATGTCGTCAGGGAATGGGCGTAGTAGTCTGGATATACTCGATAAAGCCGCGAATGTATTTGTGAATGCGTAACGGTGTAGTAGTTTGATAAGCAGTTGATATGCCAGGAATGTTGATATGTTGTCACTGCTCAACGTTAATACAGGTCGGTTATTAAAATTATGCACTTTTCCCATGTACACAGACTGCTCTTTGCTATAACGGTACCTTATGGCCTGAATGGACCGAATACCCACCGAATATGGAGTGGGCTCGGACCGGCCAGGTAATGGGCCCAATCCCCTGCCCCCGCCCCACCCACTCACTAACTGGGGCTGCGATGGGCTCCAGTGGCCCGGGCCGAATTCAACCTAGGGATCAGGCTGGCTCCAATGCCCATCGAGGCCCGGTTCGATTGCCACGTCTAGGTATAGTTTGGGAATGATAAAAATAAGAAATGGTTCGGACACACTATAGAAATGTTTAAAAAATGATGTAAAATCTTGAAAACATAAGATAAGTTATACTCTCTTCATTTTTTTAATTGACATTTTAGTCATTTATATATAGATTAAGTAAAAGAAAAAATAGTTAAAAAGTACATTGAAAATGTAACGATAATAATAATCAACTATATTATTTGTATATATTGAGCATCAAATAAAAAATAGTCAAAAAAGTACATTGAAAATTTATATCATATATAATGTAGAAAGTTAGGGTGCTATTAAGAGATTGTTCGATTAAGATTCTTAAAGGACTTGTTTTTCAATTTTTAAATTATTATAGGCTTATTTTAAGTTCTTATGGATCAATTTCAAAAATATATACTCCGTATATATTATTATAACTCTTATGTTAGTGCATTATAAAAGTTAATGTTTTAACACAGCTTAACATAATATATTCAAAGGACATATTTCAAAATAATGGAAGATTCAGATCTTACGATACCACCCATTATATTTCACAGTAAGTATTCTACATCTTAATATAACAAATTTTATTGGGCATTCTTAATGTAACCATAACCCATCGCATATATAATGCCCAATGCCAAATGCCACGCCATTTATGCCATACTTTGTGAACTACTTAAAATACCTCATTTTAAAAAAAAAAAAATAACGTTACTTAAAAACTCATTCTTACTATACATTATTCAAAAACATCATTTACTCCAAATTCATTTCATATTATTTACAGTTTAGTGCTTATTATTATTAGATACCACAACTACCAATTCATATTTGTTAGAGGTACTACATAATCAATTGTGATTGGTAATATAGTAAAAAGTGAACAACCACCACATATCAATAAATTTTGGTGATCATTTATTTGTTTTTAAGTTGTTGTTCCTTTCATAAACTGAATATATTATACTAGCAATTTCAAAAAAAAAAAATATTAAAAAGAACGATTGAATTGATATAGGCTAGACTGTGTACCAATAGCTAGTGTAGAATAATAATAAATTGAAACTATATTGGTGGTTGATTGATAATTTTAATAGAAACGGTAATAAAACATTATATTGATAACTATTTTGAAATAAAAAAATCTAGCCTAAAACGGCAACTAAAAAACGGAGGGAGTGTACATTAAATATATTGAGAACTATTTATGAGTTTGATTCTCTCTACCAACACTTTCTTGATCGACCTTGTTATATGAGGCTTATTTAGTGTTATTTACCTGACTGGCGTGGTTTGGAGGTTATTACGTCAGTTCGAGATCTACCCAGTGTTTACTGAACGAGTAGCAGTTGTGGTCTTCCGTTACAAAAAGATTCCAGTTCAATTGTCCTTTGCTTATTACTAAATTCTAATTCGAAATCTAGTTTGAAGGTGATTAGGAACTAAGAAGGTCACAGTTGAAGATGTGCCATAAAATCTTGTAAGCAACATTAGATGGTTATACCAGAATAATCAATTTACTTTACAGTTTAGTTGAAGAGAATTAATGTGGTGATTTCCTTGTAAAGAAGACGAGCCTCGAGAGTTTAGGCTACTATATGTTACAAGAACCCAAGATAGGTCGAGACTAGTTTGAATGTGGCGCTTCAGCCATTTATGGTTATTGATTGATGTATAATACTTAATTTTCTTTATCAAAATAATTTATTTTAAAAATAATAATTAAACAGATGAAATTAATAATATTTCCTTTTTAAATAAATCTTTAATCACACATATTAGATTCGTTTAGGTCAGTTTATATGATATTCAGTTAGACAGATACTATTGTTTTATACAAATTCATTCAGAGATTGCATTGTACCAAAAAATAAGCTCATTATAGAGGAGCATAGTGTTTTTTTATAGGCTACTAATGTTAAATGAGAGAAAATGACAAAATAGACCAGTGAATTTAAGACATAGGGAATCAAGTCTAAAACTTGTTCTTGTACATAAGCAGTTCCAGCTGCATCAAAATTTTGTCTCTACTCCTTCAGCCTTTAATTAATTCAACTTGAAATAGATTAGTAAATAAATGATATATGTTGAAAGAATTGATAATACCATCCATGGAAACATGCAAAATACAAAGGAAATAAAAAGGACTCACGTGTATTAGGGCAAACGTAACAACTAATAATTTAATATTCTAACTACAAATTAATAGAAACAATAGAGTAAGTAATTATTGACTGTTGTAAAATCAACCGATATACCTACTACTAGTTATATTTTTTATTATATTATCTATGAATAAGATAAAAACCATAATAAACAAATTCAAGTTGGTAAGATATAAATTTTTCTATCGATTTGCAGAAGAGCTCAGTTTTCATGCTGTTATTCAAATGAAAACGTAAATCTGGGAAGAGGAGGTGGTTATATAGGTGAAGAAATTATTAATATGAAACACTCTTCACGCATAACAGAATCAAATAATACACTATTTATCAAATTATTACATGGTTAGGAAATTAATCATGGTTTCTTTTAATTAGTAGGTTAATTCATGGCTGATATTTCAAACCTGTAAGTTATCTTATTTACCCCACATTTATAACACTCCCTTCAAATTTCAAACATCCTTAGTAACATCTGGAACACATGTCGCCTCGTTAAAAAACCTTACGAGACAAAAAAAAACCCAAATGACAAAAAACTCCAGCGCTAAAAAGAAAGACAAATGCAAAGACGCCTCCACCTCAACGAAAACAGTAGCTCTTCAAAGATTTAAGGTGACGACTTGCTTGAATGTAAGCTTTTGAAATCGATGTTTCCGAAGAGCTTTTTGAAGAGATCACATTATCACGAACGACATAATACCTGGACATCTACCTCCTCGCTTCTTTCAAGCTTCGAGCGAACGAAAAGAACTGGGGATGTATCCGGGTTCGCCAATTTTTAATATCATAACCTTCCTTCATTTGAGTAACACACGCAAGATTATCTTCGCATAACGCTGACTCGTCAGCCTGAGAGGCTGATGCTTTCTTGTATATACTGCGGTCACCGATCTCGCCTACTACTTTTTTACTGTTTCAATAGTGGCACAACTTCGTAATGATTTGGTGTAAGCAGTTACGAGTGTCCGCTTCGGGATCTCCAAGATATTGCAGTGTCATACTACATAGCGTAAATGCAGTTAATTTTGGTCTCGTGATTTGAAGATTATGCGATCCGATAAATAACTCCGTGATTCCGCATAACCAAACAAAATCGTTTTGTATCATAGGATAAAACAAACCAAGACGACGCATTCTCAAAGATATCGAAATATATGTTTTATCCCTTTCCAATGTCTTTGCGACAAGTACATCAATCTGCGTTGCAATCTCACCGCAAAGAGACGTGTCTTTGCATAATTAGCAAGATACATTAAGGCTCCAATTAATCGTATGCATTGCATTTCCGCACAAGATCTTCTTCATTGTCTCCTTAGGATGGAAGTGATCTTTTTGTTCTGCTTATCATCGGAGTGCTTAGCGGGTTTAAGTTTTATCTATGTTAAACTTTTCACACAATTCTTCGTAATTGACGGTTGCATCAAAAAATATCATTTTAAAGGAACATTTCACTTGTAAACTAAATATAACTATATTTTCCTCAAATTTTTCATTTTCATAATTTTTTCTAAATAATTCATTGTTTATTTGATTTCTTTATTAGTTCCAATAATATTTAGATCATCAACATAGACAAGAATGATTACAAAACCGTATTTTTTTTTCTTATAAAAATACAAGGACAAATAGGATTATTCAATAGTCCTCTTAAGCAAATATTCTAGCCTATTATACAACATCGTCCGGGATTGCTTTAACCTATGTTGATTCTTTGCAACCTAATTGCATGTTACCTCGAGTTTAGATGTTTCAATCTGCTTTTAAATCCTTCCAAAATTTTCGCGTATATATCACTATCAAGTGCTCCATATAAATAGTCAGAATAACATTCATAAGATGAATATCAAGATTAATAGACACCGACAAACCTATTAAATAAACGAAAAGTAATGGTATCCATAACAGAGAATAAGTTACCTCATAATACCCTCGGTCTGAGAAAACCTTGTGCAACAAGACGCAGCTCAGATTCACAATCTCAAGCTACATTTCGCTTTCTCACAAAGACCCACTCATACAGGCAAGGATAGAGTCAAGCGAACAACAAGGCTCCCTGGTAAATATCAATGAGATCGAGTAGACTATAAATATGTTTCATACATTCAGGCCTAAATACTCTTTCTGCATTTTTAAGAGATTTTACCCAGATTTCATTGCATCTTTCCACTTTGACCAACTGTTAACCTTTGACATTCAACCAGATCCTGTTCAGATTGATCATTTTCATTCATAATTTCATAATTAATGCAAAATATTTGCATCAATATGCTTATTTTTCGTTCCAAAGATTTCAGATAATGATACAAATTCGCGATCATTCTTATTTTGCCAAGTTATTATCAATGATCTCATTTTCATGATCTTTTGCTTCTTCAAGAGCACGTTTACTTAGTTATCATTATCATTTAGTGTCTTATCGATCACTTTCATCTGGGAGCAAATCTTTTCTACCCTCTTTTCCTTCGATGATTTTATCCTGAACTCATGTCGCCAGTATGCTCGATGTACTTGGGCATACATCATTTGCTTCAAAATTTTAATCCAGAAGCGAGTATTAATAGCTGGTACATGTGACTTAGTTACCTTTTTCATATCAAGAATGAATTCTCGCAATCGATTTGCTAAACCTTGTAAGTGCAATAATTTTCTATATTCTACATGATTTTATTATAGGTCCCGAAGCAAGAAAGATGGCATACCACGTTATGTCCTTTTTCTATCCGTGCTTTTCTCTCCAAGAGGAGGAAAAACTATCTCATTTAAAACGACAATCAACAAATCCTCAGATGAAAACTAATACCCACAAAGTGCTCAAGATATCTAATAATGTAGGGTTACCTATACCCTACATATATGCCCAACCTCCTCAGGTCCCATATTTGTTCTTTTGTGGTGGAGCTATTGGGTACATAAACCGCATCGACTAAAAATTTTAGGATGAGAAATATTCGTTCTTGACCACCTGTAAGTCGAGCATGGAGTAACGTTTATAGATTAGCACTTCGTCTTAAATGTATTAATAATGCAGAAGATGCAAAATTGCATGACCCCATATAGTAATACCTGGTAATTTTATTTCAGCTATCAAGCAATATAATCGAAGACGTTTAATTAATGATTCTCGGCTTAAAAACCATTTTGTATGCACACGTGAACAAGACGTTCAAATGCAGAATTCCAATGAACATGCAATAATTATTAAATAATTCAAATGTAAATTCACCAAAGATTGTCAAGTCTACTTTTGTAGTATAATCAGGAAATTGTGTTTTTAGTTTGATTGCTTACAAGAAATTCAAATGTCATATCCCTAATTTGACAATAAACAAACACACTAAGGACAGATACATCACACTAATACCATAAAATACCCGAACGGTCCTATCGGTGGATGGATAGTTCACATATCACCTTGAATTCTTTCTAGAAAACGAAGGTGACTCCGTGTGAAGTTTGCATGGTGCATGCCTAGGTTTAATTTTCCAGAGAAAAGTTTCACATGTTTCTTTATTAATTTTAAACCTCAGCAAGTGACGAACAGCGTGTACTTTCAATTATTTTCTATCATTATGGAGCCAGATGACCTAAAACGATCATGCTACAAGAATACGCTTTGGGGATCCTCTTTATTACTAAATTACATCAATTTCATTTAATACAGAATGTAGAATTCAAAAATAATTTTGTAGTTTCCTCTAATATTTTCTTTCTTCATTAAATAACCTGTTTCTAATAATTATTGTGTTTATAGTATATAAGTTTCTCGGTGGAGTATTTCGGGTGAAATAAAATTTCAAGTTGAGTAGAATTCAAATAAATCGGTCGAGGGTATATTTCGCTCAGCAAGGGGACCCGGATATATAAATAATTTTGGAAGTAATATCGAGTATCAAAATGAGTATGAGAGTAGTAATATATGCCTCTGGGAATAACACAATGGAAATCGGGTTTCGTTGAGATTTAAGCGCGGAAGGTGTAAATTAACCGAAACCAAACGGAACTTAAATTTCTTCCCTCTAAATATCCCAGACCATCACTATCATTTCCATCCTCATCAAAGTCCTCTTTCTCTTTTCCCTTACTAAAATTTGACTCTCCCCCTCAAAATTTTCTTCCATTTCATTTGATTGTCGCTTTTAAACTAAGAGATCAAAAGTATGTTGATTTGCTTTCTCTCAATATCCTCATCATATCTAGGTAAGAAAGATCAAATATTGAGATATTTCTTTGTGCTTCAAGAGTTGACTTTAGTGTGGATTTTTGTTGACTTGATCTTTGGAATTTATTATGGTGGTTAGAAATGTTATCCGGTATCAGGTATAGGATAATGTGATTTTGGAGCGATTATCGGGGTTAGAAAGTGGTGTAAGTCGAGGGCTTTCATCTTTTTATTGATTTTCTTAAATTAACTTTAAATTATAATAGAGGTTATAGAACTTTTAATATAGTTATTTTGGGTATAGAATTATTGGTTCGGAAGGATGTGTGAGAGATTTGGGCTGAAAGTTTGGGAAAGTTCAGAGAGCATTTAGCCGCTCAATCGAGGCTACGACACGACTACTAGTTGTCAATTGATTGTTGGATTGATTGTTATTGTCAGTAATAAGGCTAGGCGACCGAATATTGAGATTTTACGGTTGGCGATTAGAATGCAGTTACGTTGGAATATTAAAAGCCGCTAGTACTCAATCTCTTGGATGGGATATCATAGGTTTTAAATTTGAACGTGGAGACTGCATAACACTCCTGGTTGTTGAGATGCTAAAAGAGGTTATTCTACAAAATGTGTTATAATGTATAATTTCCTCAATAGGAGTTTTCGAGCCCGGATCTAAGACGAGTGACTTGTGAGTCATTACATATCATTAGGCTCGGTGTGAGTACAAATCTCAATGGGACCTTCATATATTATGTTGTATATATTAATGGATATCTGGG
The DNA here is from genome assembly GCA_019722365.1 of Lithospermum erythrorhizon. Lineage (NCBI taxonomy): Eukaryota > Viridiplantae > Streptophyta > Magnoliopsida > Boraginales > Boraginaceae > Lithospermum > Lithospermum erythrorhizon. The sequence goes on along the minus strand of JADFUC010000879.1, from coordinate 235,691 downwards.
GATTATTCCATATATATTGTGTGATTATGATCGATACTATGCCAGAAACTTTTATTTATGATTCATCATGCGATATTAGGGTGATTATGATTTATATCACGGATAGTTGTGAATATGATTCATGTTATGAGATTTGTGGTCGTGTGCTGCGTCGGCAAGTCACGGTTTGATTGCTGTGTTACTATGAGCCGCGCGACTCGACCGAGTGCTCAAGGCATGTGGTGGCAGCCTGATCTCGGGAGGCTCAAAAGTGATATGCACATCGAGGCGAGCCTCGGCTGGAGGTGGAGAGTGGAGGCCCTATCTGATTATGTGGAGGTGGATTCCTCATATGTGTATTATTTGAGGCGGATTCTCATATGTGTATTATTTGACTAGATTCCTCACGTGGTGTATTATTTGAGGCGATTCCTCATGTGTGTATTATTTGGCGGATTCCTCATCGATGCCTTTGTGTGTCAAACTGCTTTCCCCTTGAATGTAATATGCTAACTATGATTACAGTCATACGTGTAGTATTAATAACATCGTATATTATGACTTGCAGTTGTGGACCGTGACATTAAAGTTCGGCCATGTATATATAGTATACGTATATAAGTATGAATATGTATATGTGGGGATCAAGTCCGGTATTTGTATTATCACTCGCCTTAATAGCCTACTCCCTTGCCTTGCATGTTTTTATGTAGGTTCATCAATGAGAAGTCAGCATCGAGTCATAGATCAAGATCGTACGAGGCGGCGAAGTGCATAGAAATTCTCATCAAGTAATTTCTTTATGGTCGATTTGTATGTTGTTAGATCAGTATTGTATTTCATCGAGGGTCCGGGTTGTCATACTTTTCCCTATGTTGTATTTTGATTCTTTGTATCTTTGAGCTGTATAATTAAGGTGAATTTGTATTATGTCGCTCGTTGTTTTATTGTATATGCTGTTAGTTCACCAATGACGGACAAAAAAGTATTTTATTATTATTAATGTCAAATGAAGTCTTTTGTTATATCATCCATCGACGCGACTCGTGTACAAAGTTAGTTGATGACCTTAACCTCAAGACTGGGTACTTAAGCTTAATCTAAAATGATTAGCAAGAATACGTATGTATTTCATATTACCTTCATGAGACATTGCTAAAAGATTACATCTGGATTTATATATGTTAAACTTAGCAAGTTTCTTTTTTGACTTTGGAGAATACAAGCGCCATTAATGACAAATTATTTTATTTGGTAATATGAATACTGCATTACCTCGATCCTTAATCAAGTCCGTGAGGACTCCGATCATGTATTTATTATCAAAGCTTTTTGGTAGATGATGCTGAAATATGTATTCTTCTAAAGGATCAGACGGGTTGTTCCACCGCTTGGGATGTCTCAAGGTGTTTCATGTTAAGCCTTCTTCGAAACATGTAATGATATAAGATTTAAGAGAGGGTAAATCAACATAACATATAATCAACATTATTATTTCATAGATATAAAGCAAACATTACATATTAATTTCACATAATACAAATATAGGAGATTATTTCATCACACATTTATTCAAACATAAAGTAGTTCATGATATCAAATTTTTCTTAATCCAAGTTCATTCCATCACCTAAGTCTACGGCCTCAAGATACGCCGAGTCATCCTCAGTTCATGTCTACAAAGTTAACTTCCTTTTCTTTCCCTTTCCTTTTCTTCTACGGTACTCTATATTTTTTCAGCATTATTCGCTTGCACACCCCTAGACCAATGCTCAGAGATTCACACAAATTGTCATTGTTTTATATGAATTTTCATGATTTTCATCTTTTTTCGCCTGATTGTATTTTAGGTGTCTATTATATTCACTTAAACCACGCCCACGACGACCAAGAAAATTACCAATGACTCAGACCAGCACTTCTAACTCGAATCGATCATAACCACCACGAATTCTAAAAAAGTCATAGATTACTGAATGCCATTGTCCCAAATAAGCGAATCGATGGTTTTTCAAAGAAGACTTCATTATTCTTTTTTGCCATCAAAAGGGCATTTATACCAATTCTCGAATATTTTTATATTCCCAAGATTCTATGTTGTTCTCAAGCAACAATATTTGTGATGCATGAAATGTGTTGAAAATATTTTTCTAATTTTTCCCTTCAAAGAAGGTCTTACCACAATATTCTAATCATGGTATAATTTTAAAAAAGGCAGAAAGGTAATCAATAACATTCTAAAGCCTGAACCCATTCATCGATTGCGGTGTAAAAGAACTTCTCTGGGTATCCAAATATTTCTTTGAGTTCTCCTATAAGAATCCTAGGATCCTCTACATTCAGATATTCTAATCAGAGATGACACATCAAGACAGATCTGCATCATTATTCTATATTTTCAGATTTTTCATGTAAAGTTCTTCTTTTTTCAATCAATTATAGCCTCCCAATATTCCATGAATTTTTTCTCAGACCGGCATATCTTATAACTTTGGCTTGCCTAAGCACACGAGGTTGTCTCCTCGGTACTATATTGTTTAAGCTGAACTTATAGTCGGGACATTGCTTTATACCTTAAAATCATAATCAACAAAATGAAATCTTATTCAATATTACATTCTCGCATTCAATACATAAATCAAATCTTATTTAATTACAAATACCATGTTCACTTACGAAAATCTCTATCGAAAAACAAATTCAACAATCCAAACAGATTAGAAGTGGTAAATGATAATTATCAAAATGATATTCCCTTTATCTATCTCTTCAACATTAATAAAACCAATAATGAAAAGAGAGAGCATTATAAAATGACAAACACTAGAAAATATTTACCTATTTTGAATTGCATAAAATACTGGTAAAGACAAGTAAAACGTGGAAGGGAAATGTAAGTATTTATAGAGTAAAATTTTTGAAAAGTGTCTGCTATTGTTACCTTATTTTTATTTGCCGCCATTTACGCTTTGAGGATAGAAATATTATTGATTAATTTATTACCGCGAAATGAGCAAGAAAATATTTTTAACCGTGTTAAAATATGATGTAGTCATAGAATGCAATATAATGCAGGATCAGCACGATAATGAACACATATGATAATATAATACATATAAGGATTATGAACAACACCCATGCCAATAACACACAGGTCTTGCATGCTAATAAATCAAATAAAATAAGATTTGATACAATCACAGGTATCAATATGTTGGAATGTCTAGTACCTCCACCCAAGTTAGTAAGTAAATTAATATATATTTCCAATCTCCACCTCAAAATACTAATAAACACTGCTGATTGAGGGAATATACTGGAGATATAGCTAGCTTATCATATAATATAGGCTCCTGCCATAATACTGACATATGTACCGGTTATCTATAATGTTGAACATATAACAAAATGAATATCAAAAGGATTTATGGGGATAAATAATATACCTAATAAGTAAAGCACTTACTATGAGGCGATCACGCTGATAACGTTGTAAAACCAACCGGTATACCTACTACTAAATATATCTTCTACTATATTATATATGAATAAGATAAAAAAAACTATAATAAAAACAATACAAGAGAAGATATGCTGAAATTTTTTTCTATTGATTTGAGTAGTATTTCTTGTTCTTTTAAGCAAGACATCCAAATGAATGAAATGGGAGGGCTTTATATAGTTTAAATTACTATACAAACACTATTCATTGATATTATAGTGTTTGAACCCTAATACTACTATATCACATTATTAAGCATGGTTCGAAATTAATCATGATTTCTTTAATTATGATTTCTTTAACCATGATTGATATTTCAATCCGTTTTAAAGTTATTTTTTCTTCAAATAATTGTTAGAAAGTGAACTCCATTAAAAGTTTAAAACCATTTTGGTATCTAGCTGTCCTGCAGTTGTATGAACTACTTTCCTCAAATAAGTTCAACTATTAATTTTATACATGCATTTATCGGTTAAAACTAATTAAGATCAAGATGCTATTGGTTCATCTCCACTAATACATTCAACTTTTTATGGATTTTGTATTATCACATATCGAAGTTCTAAATAAGTGACATAAATATTTCTATTATTATAGTAATATTATATTATCTGAATTGTTGTTCTTCATTATACTTCCAGCATTTAAAAAATAAATGGCCAAATGATAAAGTATGAACACACACTTAATACTATATGTGATGACATTATGTAACCTTGGATCATATGGGGGCAATGTTAAAGTTACTATTTATTACACAATATTTATATATATCAGCAGACATAATTTTGAATAGACATAATTTTGGAAACATACAAACTCCAGGGTAGGCATGTCAAAATGTTCCTCTTTTGCAATGTAATCATTAAGTTATCCACACATGCAAAATGAAACTTGAGTTGGTTGATTCTCCACTGAAAGAAAGAGAAAAATAATGACAAAATATAACGTTGACATTGAAATTATATAATAGGAAAAACAATTTCAATCGATCAACTATACAATCATGTTATTTACAAAGTAATAAAAACCTAATTGAATTCTACTTTATCAAAATGAAAGTTTATACAAAATGGACAAAGGGCATCGATCAAACTTCAGTAGAGCAGATCACTTGAACCAGTTTCTATACCAACACCTAATACATAAGAATACAAGTAATATGTTGTTAAGTGTAACCAACTAACACTGTGTATCCGTATAAGAAATTGTGTCATGATCCGATAGAGATGGTCTCATGCCAAACTTTATGAATAATTTCCACTATTAACCTGAGCTAGTGAAAATTTAGAAAACTTCCCCCTTTTATAATTAAAGAATTATACATTTGATGATTGGCTTGTGCATGTAGTTTGTGAAGACCTTCTTTCTCTATTTGCAAACCATTGAACTGTTCTTTTTGCAATTGGAAGCCAAAGTCTTCTCATATTTGCCTCCCTGACATTACCACTGTTATGATAACTAGATGATGAGTCTTCTTTATTAGTACCACTACTATTTCTAATAATGTTGAAGTCTATGAATCTTGGATGAACTACTATTTCTGACATTGATCTTTTCTCAGAAGAATTGATCTTTGATGATGACCCCCCTTGATTTCCTTTAGAAGAATTTGGAAGAATTGAAAATGGGAATTCATCATGTTTCTTGACATAATTTTAATCTCAAACAAACTTTCTTCTTTTCTCCATCTCTTCCCTTGATATTCATTACTCCCTTTCAGTTTACCTTGCTTCATTCAATTATTCATATCAAAAGCAGAAAATCTATTGCTTGAAATATCACTTAACATCTCAGAATTCAAGAACAAAAGATCAGAAGCACTTACATTACTCCATCTATGCTTCAAAACTACATCAGATATTAAATAATTTTGTGGGATTCAATCTTGCGTAAAACTTTTCTTGCTTTCATCTTTCATCATCAGTTTCTTGAATTCTGCACCAAGCTTCGCCTTTGCTGATTTCCCTAAAAATCATTTCATCTGATGATCCCATGATGATGGCTTTCCTCCCTTTCAACATAGAGTTCCAAATTTGATTCATCCCTCAACTCTGATGTACAATTCCACAAGAATCTCATACTTTGAGAGTTCTTCAAAAGTGAAACATCCTCAATACTAACCTTTTGCCTGCAAAGAGGACAACTTGAATGTTTTTCCAACCATTGATCAATACAATCAATATGAAAGGCATGCTTGCATTTAGGCAACAACCTGAGGATTTCGATATCTTCGAATTTCGATAAGCAAACTGCACATTCAAGGCCTTTTCTTGAACCTTTGAGTGCAGAGAATCTAAAGAAAGGGAGAGATTCAACTACAGTTTTATCGATTCCGGATAATCTAGAGCTTGATCTGAGCAAACCATCTTGAATTCTCAGTCTACCATTATCAATAAAAGGTTGACTTCTATAACAACATTTAGCATACAAAAGGAGGAGGAAAGTTAAAGAAAACATTATACAAAGAATACCAATCACCACAGCTAGACTTGGTTGAAAATTGCTAACAACATCTTCTTCTGGCACCAAATCACTTGAATGGGATTGAGCTTTTACATTCAAGAATAACAATTGAAAGAATAATAAAATTAACATCATATTAAGTTGATGTTTTATGCAAGGCTTCTTGACCATGGGTTGTTTGTTAAGAATAAAAGGACAAATATTTAGGAGAATTTTTTGTACAAAACACATGGTATAACTTATAATCTTGTCTGTAGAAAGGATCTAAAAAAGAAACTTATTTAAGGGTTTAAGACATTTGTTAGTTTGTCTATCTTTGTATACTTTACTTATTTAATATTGGATAATTTCTTGAATAAGTCGGAGATTTTTTTCCCTGAAATTGAGTAGAAATATTTTTATTCCATGGTCATCACCAACTTATTTAAATTTAGAATTTGGGAGTGATGGAAAAGTGGGGAGATTATGATTGATGCACATAAGACAATGGAGAAGGCATCACCTTGCCCTTAAATATAATGAATATTTTAAAATAAAGAATGCTATCATCATATTAATGAATGTTTGATTTTCCTAGTGTGACGCAACTGATCATGCAACCCATAATGGATAAAATAAGCATTACATGTTCGTTTGTTAGTACATGTATAAGAATATTGTGACCAATTATTACATATTTGCATGTAGTGATGGGAGTCGTATAATCAGGAATGTTAACATGTGTTGATTTGATGATCAAAGTTAACTTGGGCAGTCTCCTAATGATGACTTTTAAAGATTCTAAATAAAGTTCAAATCAATCAAAACTAGGGGTGAGAGTAGTTAATTTTCACATAAGTTAAGCAAAGATGAGGATAATCTTGAACACTATTATTAATACTGTTATTTGTCAACCAAGTATCTTAATTAGATGAAAAAGTTCACCTAATCACTTTAAGACAATTCATTTTCTAAAATACAAATTTAATAAAACGTAAGGGGGACTGCCGGAGGTGGATTTTTTAATTTGATGTTTAAAAGTACAAAAATGCCTCCGATTGACCATGTGGCATATGTGATCGTTGGGTTTAAAATTTGATGAAAACCTTAACAAAAAATTAATAGTTTTGAAATATGAGTGATCGAATAATAAATCTAAATCAATATGTATGATTAAACATGACTTGTCGAGATAATCGAACGATCTAACAAATAACTAAAGACCTATTGATCCTTGAGGTTGAGAAGTTCATAAAATTTGATAAATAATAAAGATAATTTTCTTCAGAAATCCTTTTCTATAATATAGATCCCAAGAAAATTGGCAAATTAATACTTAGAATCACAAAAATTATATTACAACTAGTCGAAAATATGACTTTATAAGAATGAGAAATTAATATAAATATTGTATTGAATTAAACTTATGAAATATGGACAGACTAGTTCTATATTTATAGTTATCATGTGAAATATTTATGGTAATAATATTAAACTTAATACCCACATTATTACTACAACCAATAGTGGAAATAATTATCAATATTTATTATCTTCAGATTTTACAATTTTCATATTTTTTTTCATTTATCCACATTTTCTAGTCTAATCCGTCACAAACTCAGTTAAGCCATTAAATATAACTCTCTAAATTAATAAATTTAGATCCTAACATCATATTAATTTATATATATATATATATATATATAGCTGCAACTAGCATAGATGCATGAGTTAAATGTTAGAGATTGCATGCATAAGTGATGAGACTAAATATTTGGTAACATTGTACAAGAGAAGATTGAGTAACATTATTTAGTGGATGAAGTGGAAACTTGTTGATCTGCTTTCTTTGTTGTTTTGCAAATGTCTACCCAAAACTATGGTATGTGGTCCAAAATATATGTCGACGCTGCACAATATCCGGCATGGTTTTAGTAAAGATGCACATGTAATGAATAAAGATGGGTAAAGCACTGAAAGGTTTATATGACAATTATTATTATATCATCAAAATATTTTACGATCAATTAAAATTAGCTTTGAAATAGTTGTTATATTATTAATTTAATATTTTATTAATTATAGGAAATACTCACTTAAATATTAAACTACTATTTAATTATCAGACACGATGCTAGATGTGATATCAATTGATTTTAATGAGGCGAAAATTAGATTTAAATTCATGAAATTAATTTAAACAAATAACAAGAAAATAAATTGAGTCACTTGTCAAGAAACCTTCATAAATCATTCATGTAATATTGCAGATATACGAATTATTAATTTATATTTTATATGGGGTCTATATTATCAAAAATGCATTACCCATAATTTAACGACTATTAATTTTAAAGATCACATCCTCTAAAGATTAATTTATTTGAGTTTCTACCGCAGCTAGATAACAACAAAAATATTTAGCACTTCATATTCTCAGTATTAATTTATCGAGTATTAATTTATCAAGTTTCTAATGTATTGATAATTGTAAAACCAAAAAGTCGGTAGAAAAAAGAAATGTAATATGTGTATATATAAAGAATTATTAATTTATGACTTTTATATGGGGTCTATAGAAATTATCAAAAATATATTATCTTATATTTGGGCTTGGCCCACACTTATTCTATCACCGAGTCCGGACCTACTAAAAATTTATCTTAGAGATTTTATTAAATATCATAGTATTAATTTATCGGTCTTCACAAGTAGCTGATAATTGCAACAAAAGGAACAAAAAAGAGCACGAATTATTACTCTAGCATCATATCCCCGAGTATTAATTTATCGTAGTTTCTACCGCATTTGATACCCGCAATATATATATATATATATGAAAAAAGAACGAAAAAAGAGTAACGCATATGACCGCACGTGAAAAAATGTAAAAAAAGTACGAATTATTAATTGGGGCAATCTCTATTCATGGACGAGCCAAAATATTGTCTTAGAGAAGTATAATACAATAATCGAAAGATTAATTTATCGAAGTTTCTATCAGAAGGATAATTGAAAAATGATACTGCAAAAAAAAAAACCAATTTCTATGGACGCCGGATGCACCCTTTTATAGGTTCACTTTCCTATCCTATTTACAAATTACTTATGCTGTTTTTCTCTTTGCTTTTAAGATAAAGAAATATTTGACAATTTTAGGCTTCATTTAATAATTAATGATTCAAATGTTCCTTTTTTATTTTTATAATCTCTACATTCACTAATTTGTCAATTTAATTATACCAAAATAGTTAAAATATATATTTGGAAATATTACTTTTATAGGAAATATTTGATTTCATTAATTAATGATATATTAGATACAATATGGTAAACAGTTAATTGGACTTATAATTAATAAATAAAAAAAACATAAGCGACTTATAACAAGATCGAGGAGTATAGATATGAGAAGGCATGTTTTTTTTTTTTACTTATATAAGTAAGTCACTTATGTTTCTGTCAAATTTATTTCAATTGGTTTCTACCGAAGAGCAATTCATAGTCAAATTTTGTTTACATGTTGAGAATAACTTATGCTTGCAGAGCCGACCAAAACTAATTTATGCTTAATATCACATTTATATAATACTTTTTAATCTTTATGATATAAATAAATTAGTAATTTTAATATTTAAATAATAAAAAATAAGTTTAACAAAATAAGTATTTGATGACTAAAAAATATAACATTTATATATCATTAATAGTGTATAAAAATATAACATTTATTTTATTATTAAATAATGGACTGGCAATTTATTTGATCAAACTAGCAAAATAAGTTGCGAATAAAAGAATTGAAATTTTTTTTTAACAACTTATGTTGCTTAGAATTTAGTGTTAGTGTCGAAAGTGTTTGTGTTATAACGACAAATAATTTTATAATACAATTAACGATAAGTTAAATTAAAGAAAGATCGAAAATAAAGCAGACATATATTTTAACGCAGATCCCTAATAATGCTGTTGTGACTAATCCACAAGCACACCCACACAATGTATTTCACTATAAATTGAAACAACTAGATTCCGAGCTAACTTAGCTTTTATGTGAGATCACAATCAAGCAGATGAATGAAATTATTGTTCACACTATTCTAGTCAATTGACACACTATTCAAAACCAATAGACTTGTACTAATAAATTTCTGATCAATGTAAGAATAGAAAAAAATAGACGAATACAACTCAAGATACACTATCCTCGGTTAATGTAATAACAAGAAACCATTCAGTAACCCTAACTATCTATTCAGTCTACATAATCGCATTTCAAGCATTAACTCAAAACCAAGCTGGGAAATGATATTTACAAAATTAAAACCGCTTAAAAGATACTCCTCTAACTACCTAAAATCACCCGTGTCGGGACTTGATCGAGACTTGTCATCATCCGAACAAGTCCCAAACTTCTCTCGACTCCAAAATTACGACGCTGGACTTGGATCGAGGTAAGTCCCCATCCCCGACCAAAACCCAAAACAGAGCACAGACATTGACTTTTGGATTCAAATCACACTTTCTAACAGTTTGTCAAACACTTTATTTTGTCAAAATCAAAATCACACTTTGATTGTCAAACAAAGTCAATGTTTATAATGTATTGAGACAGGTTGTAGTTTATACATTGTGAGTTGTGATTTTTTATAATGCATTGAGAAACACCCTCATAGTCCCACTTTGATTGTCACATTTGTGAGTTGTGATTTTTTATAATGCCAAGAAAATTCAAAGTTTAGATAATGCATTGAGACAGGTTGTAGTTTAGTAGATGTTGGTTAGCCAAACTATATATTTTTAGAAAGTAGAAAATATAAACGAAGGAATATTTTATAGGAGTAATACATTACTAACAACCAAAAAGATAAGTATTTTATAGGAGTAATACATTACTAACAACCAAAAAGATAAGGACTTGGTAGATAGTAAGGGGTGTGATTATAGTGCTTAAACAACAATTTAACCATTTCAAGAAAGACAACAATTGATTATAATTATACTCCAATAAATTATGATAGCTTTACAAAATTACAACTTCTCACCACCCAATTCTGTCGAAGAGGGCTGGGGTGGAAACTCATCACCTGACATTGGAAATATGTAGGTTGTCAAACAGTAACATTATTTGATAATTTAATAACTGAGAATACTTAATTCGAATTTTTATTAGAGATTTCGATTCCAATTTCTCTAACAGTTATATTAGTTATGAATTTTTATATTCATTATTTATAATACTCATTGTTAATTTAATAATAATAAAAAACTGCAACATTTACACATAAACCATGACATTCAAATCTGTTCTCTATAGTTGCATTGGTTCTGCTTATTGGAAAAAAAATATTATGCAGCAAACTGCCATATTTGTGTGAAAAAATTAAAGATCTGTCTTGGAAGCCTATTTGCGATCAATAGGACGCAAAATTAAAAAAACGCGAACCAACTATCTGAACTACATCATTTTAATCATTTTGATTGAATTTTTTTAAAAATCAAATAGATTTGGCTTAAAAAAATTCAAAATCGAAACTTTTTGTAGTCAGTTTTAATATCAAAACCTAACTGTAACCAACCTAACTAATATTTTATTATTTAGACATTTTGTACATTTTATGTATATTTGATTACATAAAATTGAATATTTGAAATGTTCCAATATACATTAATCAATTATTAACTTCATATGTTATAGGTTGTACTATAATTCAGCACACGAATCCAATACCTTAACATAGTAGGGTAAGTAATAAATAGCTTCCACTTTCCCAAATATACGGTAAAGTCCCACCATCAAATTTAAAAATATTAAAGTAGCCATCATGTAAGAATTCCACCGAACCTTTCTCTATGAAATTTGTAACAAACATTATCTTTGAGTGTTTTTTCGTCTTTTAATTGAATGTTCAAATTGTAATAGACTTTAAAAACTAATATATTTTTTCGACATTTAATATCCAATTTTGAAATTATATATTTTATATGAAAAAACCGATTAGCACCGAACTAATTAATAATTAATCGAATGGCACCGCATCAACTAAAACCTAAAAATCTACTCTTTGGTCGCACCTCAAAAGAAACGAAAAAATACGCTATGCATGAGAAAAAATCGAACGCACCGATTAACATTCCTTCCTAATTACAATCCCTCATTTATTTGTTCTATTTTAAAAAAAACCTCACCCACCAAACTCGTATCTCTCAACGAATCAAAGTTAACTCTAAACACCTAATTTAATTTTCATTTATTTGTTCTATATCAATGAAGCAAATCAGATCATAGTTATTAATTCTACCATGTTTCATTCAGTATATGCATATGTGAATTCATCAAATACATCTTAGTTCCCCTCTCACAAGCGCATCTGGAAAGAGGCCGTGGCATAACAATCAAATATGAAACAAATTTATGTTCGTTTTAAATGTGATTTGAATTTTTTCTGCTAACAACTTGGAGTAGAAAATTGTATTAGTAGGCTCCAGTCCAATTGGGAATTTACACCAAACAAGAAGTTGAGAGAAAAGGTTTGTAAGGCACCGACTATGAAAGAGCTAAATAATCAAACTTGATTTTGACACTTAAACTTTTAAAAAAATTCTTTTTAACATATGAACTCCACTATAACAAGTAAACTTAATGGTAAAACAGATATTTTATATATATATTAGATTTTAAGAATTATTTTTTAAATAACAAACACTTAATTGAATAATATTTAATACATTAATCAATTTTAATTTATTAAATAAAATTAAAATAAAACACATCATCTTCAATCTTACACCCCCACTCCATCCCAACCCTCCATCCTCGAACCCCCAATAATTTATCAGTAAACAATATATTGCATATGAAATACAAAATCGAGCACCCAGTAGGTAAAATCAATAAAACTGAAAGCAAAAGAGTGAAGTTGAATAAACAAGCATATAGGAAACAGGGAGATATAACAAATGTTGTTGTACAACAAGCAATGAAAAATAGTCCTATAAGTAGAACAGCCTAAAGAATTAAATAGAAGCTAGAAATGGAAACTTCGAGAATGGAGAAAAGACCTTTAACCAAGTTGATTGCTGATGATTATTGGGGTTTCAAAAGTCAAATGTTGTGTAAGTGGTTTTGGAGTTTATGTTGCTTGCTGATGATTATTGGGGTTTCAAAAGTCAAATGTTGTGTAAGTGGTTTTGGAGTTATGTTGTTTAAGTTGATGATTATTGGGGTTTCAAAGTCAAACGTAAGTGGCTTTGAGCATATGTATATGTACAAAGACAGAACCATCACTCATGCTTATTTCTCGCTTTCTCCGCTTATCACCCGCCGAATTTTATGTCTCCATTCACTCACTCACATTAATTTTCATTTTTTTTTACTTGAATCGTTAACTTTTCGTGAAAGTGACCAATTATAACACACGCGCCTCGCACGTGTTCAGCCTAGCGGTAAATTAGTACTTATATTAAAATACTAAAAAAATAAAAATGTTATATTGTTCCCAAAAATCGAAATTAGGTCATTGAGTAAAAGCCCCAAATCGATTAGGGTTCAAAACAAGAAATGGAATCAAGCTTCAAATTTAATTTAATTGCCCATCAGGGCTGCCAATTTTCATGTAAGTATCATTAGGTGCAGAAGGAAGATATCAAGAACTTTGGACAACTGGAAGCTGGGCATGTCCAATGGATTCGGTATGTACGCCTTTTATGTTTACGAATGTCAAATTACATGTTAAATTTGTGACATATTGGGCGTAATTCACCGAGCAGTGAGGCCGCTTAAGCTGGACTGAGCTGATGATTTTGGATCAATTCAGCAAATGAAAAAAGAAGCTCAAGCGAGGTTGGATTCTTTGCCGAAAGTGCACTGTGCAATGACATTCATAAAGATTGTTTAAGCCAGTGGAGAAGAATTGAAGAATTGTTGGACAAAGAAATGATGTACTATGTGTTTGAAGAAATGCGGTGAAAGTCTTATTTGTATTGTTTATGTGTCAGAAAGAGCGATTTTGTTATTAGATAGCCTCAAAATGATACTAGAAACGATGTTAGGTCTAATGTGTTCAATGGCATGCAAAATCTAATGTACAGAATGACATGGTTGTTTTTAACATAATTGTTAACAACGATACCCCAGGCGGCAACAAAGAATGATATTTGTCTAATGAGTTAATGGTAAATCATGTCATTTATATGTCAGTTATAACATTAGTAGTTAATAATAAGATATGCCGGACAACCAAGGTCGTTGCCTCTAAAAAGATTTATATATTAGAAAAGATTGTTGGGATTTCTGCAAATAGAGCACAAAGATAATGTATAACTCAGGGGTTCCGCTTTGTTCCACAAGTTTTCTTTGTTTCGCTCTTCCGAGCTTACGCCGCATACTTTACCACGAGCTGGGACGGAGGGATCCACATCTGGATTCCGGACAACCTTCACGATCTTCAACATCATTCGATCAGCTACAACATCTTCTTCATATGAAATAATCATTCTCACCATTGCAGTTGTCGGGTTGCTGCCTCCTTGTCAAAGACTCCCACCCGCCCCTTTGTTGCAGCAGCACTCTCCCCTCTCGGGTGTGAAGCAAGCGATGGAGCAGCTAAAGGGTCTTCCTCTTGCAGGGCAAGGGTCACAAATATCTCCGGCTTTTTTCCCCTTCCTTGAATCCGTCCTTTCCGACGGTTGGCTCAACATTACATTTATTTGTAACAACCCTTGGTGGTTTCCATTTGCTTTTTTCACCACAACAGCAATATTAGATAATATATATATACTTACTCTAAATCAAAATGTAACCGAAATGTCTTACATCAACTTTCTCCTCTTTCTCTTGTTTCTGGCATTTCTGATGTCAGGCTCCACTCCTTGCACCTACTACAATGTCCAATTACCCACCTAGTTAATGCCTCCTTTTTCCTTGTTTTAACCTCTCAGATTATTCTTTCCTGCTTTGGTCTTCCAGCTAGTTTGATTTAAGGGGGAGGTTGGAGAGACATTCCATTGTCTTTATCCCATAAAGCCATGCCATTCATTGGGTTTAGTACATGTGAATAAACAACTAGAATATTTTCTTTCCAGTATGCCCATTAACACTTCTGCAATCATTGATTTTTGATATCAGATAAGACATGGAACGGCCCAACACGGTATGCTCACTTAATTGCCATGCCCACAACTACAACATTCTTCCCTAACATCGACAGCCAGATATTGGTCACCCAGTTTCACACTTCAACCAACTTACCTATCCCAAGGATACAAAACCAACATCTCTCTCGTCATCCTATAAAATCTCTTAATTTTAAACACATAACGGTCCCTGGTTTTAGACATCAAGCCGAGTACCCATTCTTTTCATACAAGCATACTCTAATTCATCTCCAACATTGATGATCGCTTATCCCCTTGGCCTCTAAAGATAAAAAGAATTAAAAGACCTTCACTATTGTTAAGCTAATACACAAAGCATCACTATAAACATTAAGGGCAAGCCCTCACCCACTGCTTTTTTTGCCCGCATGCTCTAATGTGCCTGTATAAGCCAAGTCACTTGTGTCTTTCTCATAGTTACTCACGGCCTCTTCAATTCTTCTTAGTTTGTTGGTTGATTCATATTGCCCAAAATTTATCTCTCAATAGCTTGTCCCTGATATTCCTTCTGAATTGCAGAAATACGCTGCCATCAGCCCATTGGCCGCATCAAACAACTTCACCTCCTTCTAACCCCTACAAATGGTAAACACATTTACTTCATCCTTCTTAATAACAATAATGCAAATCTGTGTAAAATCAAAGTCATAGGACTCATCCCTTTGTTTATTTACACAAACTCATCTCTTGCTGATCCTTTATGTTTAACTCCTGCATCAAGCATTCCAAGAACCAATGCCATGTTTCTGCAGTCTCCTTCTCTACAACAGCCCATGCCAAGAAGCCACCAACCATATTGAGTCGGATCCAATGCTATCATGTCGGGTGATTTGGAACTCAGAAAAACCCTCGTACGACATCCATCTAGCCATATCACCTTCCTACAACCGGCAAGATGTGAATCCTTTCAATAATGGCTCAGGCAAACATACAACCTCAAGATTGAATCTTGTAATGGATGCCAGTGGTGTATCAAAATCAATATACAAGAACTTCCGTGATGTGCTTTCACAAAGCTCCTCAGTACAAGTACGCTAAACTTATATCGCTTCAAATACGACCTATTTAATTTTCAAGGCCTTCTCTTGTTTTCGCAATAACAATTGTTACATATCTAGAACATCTCTATCCACAAAGATCTACAAAGCATTAACAAATCATTAAGTTAGTAAAATACTAAAATAGTTAAACAAAGAGATATAATAGTGAAAATATCTACCAGCATTGCGCTGTACTGCCGTAGTATCCTCGCCTTCCCTTCAAGTGGCTCTTTTGCCAAAAAAAGCTATTACATGTATATTCATCTGACAAACTACCATAAACCACACCCACTTCTTTAATCGGGATCACCACTATCTCCAAGCCGACAAATTCATGCCAAAGAAACCTATAAAGGACAATAATTCCAATCGCATATCTCTTTCATCATTTGCCGAGCAGCCATGGGCTTTTGGCGCAACACGTAAAGACAAGAAATTTGTTTAATCATTTTTCCTTACTTGAAAAATACTAAATCAGAAAAAAATTGGATTTTCATTTCTTTCTCATTAAAATGCACATATTCAAGATTTAGTCAACAGACCTTGCTCTCGCCTCATCACCAATTGGGATTCTTCAATTCATTACTAAGCCGATTACCTAAGCATGGAATATTAATGTCAATCACTCTCAACATAACCAACAACAACCTTTCTTTTCTTTAAAACTCTACCACCATACCTAAAGAGGTGGTCTAGCCTTTTCCCACCGACTCAATGTTCTCGTCAGATCATCATTCCCCATCAAATTATTCTCCACAATCTCTAACAATTCTATCTCTTTTTTTTTCAATCCTTTTTTAGCCCTTATTTCATCTTCTAATCATAGTCATACCTATCGATCTCTAAGCATATTAACTCAAGATCTCCTTTATTTGAGCATCGCCTCATCATTTTCCTCGAGACTAGTTTTCACCTCACACCACATTTCAACATCAGTGTCTTACACATTAACAAAAGACGAGACTATTTTCACATTCAATACATCATATCATTAGAACACTTATATAAATCCCTCAATTGTGTAAAGGCACGAATTAAACCAATATAATCTAATACTCTCAGCCGATTACACCTCCCAACGTGAACCTCATTAAACCTGTTATCACCTCCACAAGATCGATGAAATTTAAATCTCATGGATATTATAACACACTATATTTTAATGTATACAAACATTTGCTAATTATGGGACACATACCCTCTTTATGTGGAAACTCATCTACATCCCTTGGCCCAAAATCTTTAGTTTAACCAATCGATGTTCAAAATAGCAATTCTCACATATTCCACAAAAAGGTGTTAGTTCGAAATGGCCCACATGCACTTTGGATAAGTGAAATACCACTTCATAGACACTGCAAAAGAAAATATGTACATCGAAAATCAAAAGCAACTTATCCAAATTTTAACAATTTCAAAAACTTAGATCAGATAACAACATTGTAGAAAACAACACGTGATTGGGCCAATCGAAACCCCACAACTCTCAATAAAAAGCACAAACAAAAACCCTATATGCACTTTCTTTAAGACATGTAATTATAACAATTTTGCTACTAACACACAACTGCCAATCCATCGCTTCCACGGACTTCTCCAACTCATTACGCCATTAAATCATTCACTTTGTGTTAAAGAGATTTTTCAGTTTGGGATTTTTTTTTCAAGTCAAAGTTAAGCCTTCCTCTTCAAATTTACTAACTCCAATGAGACCTAATTTCACTTTTGGGAACAATATATTATAACATTTTTGATTTTTTAGCGAATATATGAAAATACTAATTACCTGGATCAACACGCCAAGTAGCCGCATTAGGTTCACCGATCGGGTCACTTTCACGAAAAGTTAAAGTAAAAAACCAAAAATTAATGACGAAACAGTTGAAATCAGAATCATAAAATTCAATGAGAATAATCCAGAACAGTAAACACGAGTGACGGTTTTGGTCTTTGCCCTGACTATTTTCGTATTTTTATACCTTGCACCTTCTCACGAATTCTGCCAACGATTTACATACGTGGTTGTGAAGAAGGTTTGGGGAGTGGTGTTATCAGTGGGGATGTAAGCGTTGGAAGATAATGATTTTTATTTTAATTTTTATTTAACAAATTAATATCGATTCACCAAGCTGTCATAGTTTAAAAAATGAATCACAAAGTGTAATATATATAAAATATCTGTTTTGCTCTTAAGTTTACCAGTTATAGTATAGTCCAAGTGTCAAAAATATCTTTTTCAAAAGTTATGTGTCAAAAATAGTGCCTTTTGGAAAGGTTGATAAATTTAATTGACTATTTGAAATATTTTTAATAGTTCATGGCACTGTCTGAAATTTAGCCTATAAATTTTGATTATAAAATAAAAGTAGAGTGAGTATCTCAAACAAAGTTGATAGAAAATGATAGTATCTCCGTTTTAGTTGTCGTTTTAGTTATTTGCAAGAAAATAAAAAGTAATCAAAAAGCCAGAGATTCCAAAATGCAGGTTCACAATCAATGCTTAAAATAATTATTATCATTATTGTTAGTTTAACGAGAAAAAATATTCAAAAAGTATATTTTAAATGTAAAATTACTATTTATTATGTTAAAACGATAATTATTTTTAAATATTTTTTTTTTTGTTAAAAGGACAACAGAAAAAATGGTTGGATTAGTATATGACAACCAAAGATACAATAATATAATATGACAGAATATATACATTGTACATTAGTGTAACTCACACCTAGCTAACGAGAAAATCGAGGCATGCAAAACAATGTAAAAGAGCTCAACTTGATTGATAAAATCTCTACTACTCATGCTATCATGCATATATTATACTATTTGAAATTGATTTATGACATCGAAAATCTCCCAATCTAATTGGTATTGATGATGTTCTAACTAAACAATGTTCATCTCCACATGAAGAAGTCAGTGCATATAAAAAAAATTAAGGTTGAATTATAAAAAAGAATGGCTGGAGGAGTAGTTGTTGATCTAGGCAAAGGAGGAAGATCTCATCTATATGAGTACAAGATAACATGGTATTTCATTTTTGCATGCATTGTTGCTGCTTCTGGTGGATCCCTTTTCGGATATGATCTTGGTGTTTCTGGTCAGTGTTTACTTATTTCCAAAAACAATTGTTGTCTTTTCTTTTTGTGGCTAGTAAAATCGTTGGCTACTGTAATGTAGTAGTGATATATGTAGCTCAGCTTATTTAAAATAGTCTTTTGTTGGACTGATGTTAAATGGTCTAGTGGCCGAGTCAAGATCCCATCGTTGAGTGTGTGAAGAGTTCAAATATATATTTAAGGGAATGAAGCTGTAATTAATTTTAAAAAACGAAAACTGAATAGATAAATATTGTCTTCATTAGTTGATTTTAAGAGAATAGAATAAATTTTCTGTCCAATCAATGAGCTCGTTTCTTTTGTAATCCGGCATCAAAAAAGAGAGACATCGTAGTAAGTATATGTTTGATTAGTATATCATGATTTATTAAAATGATTGATTTTGTGAATTTATATGATTATTTACATATCCAACAGAATGGCATACACTTTAATGAAGTTGAAACATTGAGCATGAGGTAACAATATTTTAGGATAGATAAGCTTAATTAACACTTGACTACTAAGTAGTAATTTGCCAATATATGATCTGACAAATTTGATGATTTAAATAATTTTCTCTGTTAATTCCAGGAGGTGTAACTTCAATGGATGATTTCTTGGAGGAGTTCTTTCCGAAAGTGTACAGACACAAGCACGAACACCTTGAAGAAACTGACTATTGTAAATATGATAATCAAGTTCTTACTCTCTTCACATCCTCGTTGTACTTCGCGGCTCTGATCTCCACTTTTGGAGCTTCATATGTTACCAGAAACAAGGGAAGGAGAGCCAGCATTCTTTGTGGGGCGGTCAGCTTCTTCGTGGGAGCAGTCATCAATGCATCTGCCATCAACATCGCAATGCTGATTATTGGTAGATCACTCCTTGGTGTTGGCATTGGATTTGGCAATCAAGTAAGACATCTGTTTTATCTCAAATATAGAACTTCGTATTTGGCAATCAAATATAGATCACTCCTTGTTTCCATGTTTTAGGTAGTCAAAGATTTTATATTCTCTCGCTCTTAGATATAATTGAATAAATCATAATGGCTCATTACACTACCCACATTTCTTATATATTGTGAAGCAGCAAGTTTTTGCACTTCTCTATTTGGTCAATTCGGTAACAGCTTTCATGTTATCACATGGGTAAGGTTGAATACTATCCAACATCACCCCCTCCCCCCTAGACAGAAGCCTCTTAGAAGGTACAGGGACATGTTGATGTATATAACATTCTTTTTTGGATAGTATTGTAGTCTGCTGCAGAAGTACAGGGACATTATTGTAGTCTGGTGCATGAAAATTCTCACTGTGTTTGGTGCCAACGACCAACATAGCTTTTTGGTGCCTCATATTTCAACTTTTTGAGAAATTTTCCTTATGTAGGCAGTTCCGTTGTATCTTTCAGAGGTGGCCCCTGCAAAAATTAGAGGAGCAGTAAATCAACTCTTTCAATTGACAACCACTTTGGGGATTTTCGTTGCCAATTTTGTGAACTATGGAGCTGAGAAGATTCATCCATGGGGATGGAGATTGTCCCTGGGTCTTGCCACAGTTCCAGCGACATTGATGTTCGTTGGTGGTCTTTTCCTTCCCGAGACTCCCAACAGCCTTGTGGAAATGGGCAAGTTAGAAGACGCAAGGAAAATCCTAGAGAAAGTTAGGGGTACAACCAATGTGGACGCTGAATTCTCTGATCTTATCGATGCTAGTCGTGCTGCTCAAGCCATCAAACACCCGTTTAGGAACTTGTTGGATAGGAAAAATCTCCCCGCATTAGTGCTTGGAGGTATAGGGATCCCAGCATTTCAACAACTTACTGGTGTGAACTCCATCCTTTTCTATGCACCCGTCATATTCCAAAGCATTGGTTTTGGTTCGGATGCTTCACTGTTCTCATCTGCATTTACCAGTGCTGCACTTGTCTTGGCAACATTCATCTCTATGGGTTATGTTGACAAGTTTGGAAGAAGAGCTTTTTTCTTGGAAGCTGGTATTGAGATGATATGTTGCTTGGTAAGCTCAAATCTCATTAATAGTAATTCTCAATAACTTGTTCTGTTTCAAAAATTAGCAGAATGTTTAGGCCTATGCATTGTGCATTGCAAAGTTCTTTTCAATTTTCAAGAACTAGCTAATTATATCACATTGAGACAACATTTGGCATTACTTCAAACTTTCTCCTAATTGCGAGACACAATGCTAATATTCAATTAATTGATTTTTAGGTAGCTGTGGCGGTCACATTGGCTCTAAAGTTCGGTCAAGGTGAAGAAATATCGAAAGGCATTGGGGTGTTCCTAGTGATTGTGATCTGCATTTTCATTTTAGGCTTCGGACGATCATGGGGTCCCCTCGGTTGGTTAGTCCCGAGTGAGCTCTTCCCACTCGAGACACGATCAGCTGGCCAAAGTATGGTGGTTCAAGCCAATGTTTCCTTGTATCCCTCTGTCACCTCAAATATGGTATCTTTCTGCTATTCGCCTGTTTGATTTTGATCATGAGTTGTTTCATATACTTCCTCTTGCCTGAGACAAAACAGGTACCAATTGAAGACATATATTTACCTCTTTCCGCCATATTATTCAAGAGATATCAAAGATGAGGACAATCTTAAAAAGCCAGGACAAGTCTAGTTGTTTAAAATATTCAAAATAGTAGTCTAGTGTATGTATGAAAGCAAGCAAGTTCAGAGAGTGATTATTTTATCACTTCGATTTGTATCCAAGTATTAGAGCTTTTGATCATTTCACAATCAAACTGAAAACATACATATTTGTATGCAGACCAGATCCGCTACCTTGTCATCAATTACCGAATAGACTTCTGAATTCACGTAGTCAAACAGAACACGCCAATACGCAAATTACACTGCATGCTTCTATACACGTCATCGTTAAAGACGGCAGGTAAATCGAACTTGGCGATCTTCTGGGTCACAAACAGTTTCCATATTCTCTCCAACTCGATCAATCTATATACTCTCAAACTTCATCTACCTCTATTTTTAATTTTTTTTTGTAAAATTTGAGTTTTATAGATTATGCATATCATGTATTATGCTGTTATATTATAGTTATTCAAGATGTCCACAGTACATAAGTGACAATCATCTAAAGTACGTACTAGGGAGACACAATAATAGAAAGAATACACAATAATAGAAAGAATGAAAATGAGGTAGAGGATCTATTATGAATTAATGATTGACCTTTAGTTTGGTAAATATATATTTTTTGCCAATTTGTATTTTAGAATTAAATCAATTATATAGAACGATAGATTGCGACTTTGCTAGTATAAGATTAAGATGATTGAATCAATGTGTTTGCTCAATCATTAAATCAACTAACAATCATAATTATATAAAATGTGATAGATAAAACGAATATATATAATTCAAAACGGAATAAATATAAAACTTAGTTGGTGAGCTTGCGGTGACAAACTTGTGATAAATAAATTGTGAAGGGAGTTATTCCGACTTGTTAGAAGACGAGAGAGATTATAAAAAATTAAATGTAGTCAATGAAGCAGTTGTCAATTTGTGAAAGTCAAGAGTGGCAACCATGCATAGTAGCTAATTTATGAAATTCAATTAGCATTTGAAACAACGTTATTATTATATTACATAAGAAGTCATATTCTTGCTGGCCTATCTAGACAATCAATAATAAATGTTCATATTACATATTTCAACGAATTGAGATGTGATTTTTATCAGAAAAATAAAAGATGTAATTTTAATTGTTAGAATGTTGTTTTAGTACAATAAAAAATACTGAAAAGCTAAGGGGTCATTTTACAAAATTGAAGATAAAAAACCATATGTATTCTTCTCCATACAGTAATTTTTCATAGTTTAAGTAATAAATAAAATATTTTTCTCGGTTTAAAACTACCATTCATAATTTTATAATTATAATTAAATTGTCACTAAAAGTAAATCTTCTAAACACGATTTATTTATCAAATACAATAATTATAGATTATTTCTTTACGATAATAATAGCACAATTTCAAGGCCGTTTGAGTTATGCCTGGACCATCGAAGAAAAAAATAATGTTTGTGTCTGGATTTGAAACATCTAATCAAGCTTTCTAGAATTAATTATTTAAATTAATCCATTAATTATTCTACTAGCTCAGCCTTTGAGCCTATTATTGAGATGGAGATTAATTATTTGAATGGTGGAATTGAGATAGAGTTGAGTTTTCAGTTATGAAGAAGAAGATGGAGCATGCATTTTAGATGATAAGTTTTGAAGTGTAAACTTCTCAGCTCTTAGTATATATTAACGGAAACATGGGAAGAAAGATTGCCGTATGGGTCATCTCATGCTCTTTTAAACTCTTGAATAACCAATCCATATAGCTTAAAATATAGTTTTTGTTACTTAACATGAATTTGTGAAATTGCCAAAGAGACTACATAATGCAATAAATGCAAATCCCCCACATTGAGACAATGAGAGGCTAATGCATGCATAGTCCGTATTTTATTCCCTTCGTTTTTTTTATTTGTCATTTTAGAAATTGTTTCCTTTTCTATTATCGTTTTACACTTTAAATGCATTTTCATCTAATTTTTTTCAATTTTATCCCTTTCATTAAACATATATTTATTACAATTCTCTTTATTCTTTAATTCAATGTCTACTTAATTTTTAAAATAAAGTAGTCGATCAAAAGCAAAGATAGATAGACACATTAAAAAATCAAAAAATAAAGATTTAGGCTTAGTTTATTTTGGATTAAAATTAATATACTATGTTTTTGTTATAAAATTAATAAACAATATACCAATATGATACTCCCTCCAGCTCATTTGAATTGTGTAGTTTTTCGATTTCAGCACATACGATTATCATTAACGACTTTTTAACTATACTTCTAAAAACTAAACATTATAGTAGTGTTAATTTTATTTTTATTATAATCAAGAATAATATTTAATGAATGGTCGAATAATATTCAATAAAATAAATTGAAGGATGGAAGAGCAGACATATAAACGTACATTAGGTAACGTACATTTTTAATTTTCACTATTTGACACTATATTAGGTAATTGTTCGTCATATATTAAGAATCATATTCGTTGGTTTCAAAGCTTTCTAAAAGATTACATATTTATTTTTGCCATGCTTATTACAGTATTGACATACAATATTGTGTAATTTCCATTATTTTAACGTTTTCAAAATGTTATATAGATGCAAAAAGGTATGGCCATTAATCAAACAATCAGTTTATAGATGAAACTAAATATAATTAATGCTGTTGAATTAGGTTATGATATTGAAATTTATCAGATATTGTTAATATTACCATTTTTGCTTAGACTCAAGTTCCTTCAAAAAATCACAATCCATGAGAATATTGTATCTCAATTATTTAACTTTGAGACAAAAAATAATTTAAAGGACAAGAGACAAAAAGAAAACATAATAATAAAGTTACATGTTAACTCGAAACTTTAAAAAGACTAATTAAAATAAATTCATATTATAAGAGGCAAATAAAATTAGCCTAAACATCATATATACATTTATCCGATAGTCCAATATAAATCTCCACTAGTCCCTGGAAATGTATAAACATATCGTCTAAGTTGACCAATTCGTAAAGAATTACATTAATTTCCAATTTATGTTGCTGTCTCAATAATATCCCATCATTTTAAAAAGCTAAATTTGACTTGAATATTAATACTCCGTATATATATATATAGTATATAAAAATACAGCAATACTAACATATTTTATTAAATATTATAAGCAAAAATAATACTTCGTATGAATTAAAAAAATTTAAACAATAACAAATTTAAAACTAAACATTTTTTCCATTAAGATGGTATAATAATTATAGTTACTATAAAATCTCCGAGAAAATAGTAATCAGTGATCACCTTACTCAACTAACCAAGATACCTCAAAGTCTCAAACTATATAACTAAGTACACACTTAGTATGAATTGTCCACATTTGGAAATTTAAGTTTCAAGAATTTAAGAATGGCTGGAGGAGGATTTGATGATAAAGAAAGTGCAAAAAGAGCTCATCTATAGAGCAAGCATAACATGGTATTTGTTGTATATTATTACCTTCTGGTGGATCACTTTTGCTATGAATCTGGTGTTTCTGGTAAGTTTCAGTTTGTTTTTGCAAAATAAATTACATGTTTTTTATAGAAATACATTATGTTTTTTATTGAAATAGCTTATTGTTGGATTTAGAATAAACTGGAATCATCTTTGCTGCCTTCTAGTATGTATAGAAATGAAGGACATTATGTCTGGTGGGTTTTGAAAGGGAAAATAATTTTATTATAGGCTTGGAAGTACTTATTTTGTTTGTAGAAGTAGAAGGAATAAAAGAAAAGATAAATTATTCAAGGATTTGTTTCATTGTTTATAAACAGAATGGTTATTTATATGATGATTAATCAATTAGAATTCATTTTCTTATCTTCTATACAAGAGATACAAATATTTAGTATTTGTTTGTTTTTTGAACTATTTAAGAGATACTTATGAATTAGATTATGATTGTAATGTTAAGTCTACCTAAAATCAATTGGCAATGGAAGGAGCAATCCCGGAGTTTTCGAACTGCCCTGTATGATTTAGCATATTCGTTGGGAGAATGGTAGTCTCTGATATATTAAATGAGGCTTGGTAATTAGTCCATGGAAGATCAATTTTCATGAAAACCTAGTACCTTATATGAAAGATGACCTTGTAGTAATCTGAATTATTCCATTGGTTTCTGGAGGTGTAACTTCCATGGATGACTTCTTGAAGGAGTTTTTCCCGAAAGTGTACAGGCGCAAGCAAGAACACCTCAAAGAAACAGACTACTGCAAATATGATGATCAGATCCTTACACTATTTACATCTTCGTTGTACTTTGCTGCTCTTCTCTCCACTTTTGGAGCTTCACATGTAACAAGAAGGAAAGGACGGAGAGCTAGCATTCTTTGTGGTGCGGTCGCCTTCTTCGTTGGAGCTCTTTTTAATGCATTTGCCAAAAACATTGCAATGTTGATCATTGGTAGATGTTTTCTTGGTGTTGGCATTGGATTCGGCAATCAAGTAAGTCATTATTTCTACCTGTAATAAAATTATACAAATATGTCATATGTGCATGAATAGTGAAAGAGAGATTTTCTCCTAATAATTAATCTGGTGCTTAAATTTGTTCTTTTACAGGCAGTTCCATTGTATCTTTCTGAAATGGCCCCTGCAAAAGTAAGAGGAGCCGTTAATCAGCTCTTTCAACTATCGACCTGCTTAGGGATTTTCGTTGCCAACTTTGTGAACTATGGAGCGGAGAAGATTCATCCATGGGGATGGAGATTGTCTCTTGGTCTTGCCACAGTTCCAGCTACTCTGATGTTTGTTGGAGGGCTTTTCCTACCCGAGACTCCCAACAGCCTTGTGGAAATGGGCAAATTAGACGAAGCACGGAAAATCCTCGAGAAAGTTAGAGGTACCAAAAAGGTGGATGCTGAGTTTGCTGACCTTATCGACGCAAGTAATGCAGCTCGAGCAATCAAACATCCATTTAGAAATCTCTTATCCAAGAAAAATCGTCCAGCGTTGATTATTGGAGGTCTTGGAATTCCAGCATTCCAACAACTTACGGGCATGAACTCTATTCTTTTCTATGCACCTGTCATATTTCAGAGCATCGGGTTTGGCTCGAATGCATCTCTGTTCTCATCTGCCATTACCAGTGGAGCACTTGTCTTGGCAACATTCATCTCAATGGGTTTTGTTGACAAGTTTGGAAGAAGAGCCTTTTTCTTGGAAGCTGGTGCTGAAATGATATGCTGCTTGGTAAGCTCACATTATAACATCCAAGTAAATAGCAATGTTAAGATAACTAACCATACCAATCTAAAATTCTTGATCTGCAGATAATTGTGGCGATCACATTGGCTCTGAAATTCGGAAAAGGTGAAGAGATGTCAAAAGGTCTCGGCTTCTTCCTAGTAATAGTAATCTGCATTTTCGTTCTGGCCTATGGAAGGTCATGGGGTCCCCTCGGTTGGCTAGTTCCAAGTGAGCTCTTCCCACTCGAGACAAGATCAGCTGGCCAAAGTATGGTGGTCTGTGTGAACATGATATTCACTGCTCTCATCGCGCAATGTTTCCTTGTCTCTCTATGTCACCTCAAATATGGTATATTTCTGCTGTTCGCGGGCTTGATCGTGATCATGAGTTGTTTCATATACTTCCTCTTGCCCGAGACAAAGCAGGTACCAATAGAGGAGATATATTTGCTCTTCCAAGAACATTGGTTTTGGAAAAGATATTGTGAACCGGAGGAGAAAGATCTTAAAAAGACAGCAAATCAAGTCTAGTACAGAGTATGTACTAAGGATAATACTAGTCTGTATTTATGATTCATCTTCCTTAATTAAGTATTGTGATACTAAATTACTAATTCTCTACATTGCTTATGATTCTCTTGAGTATTGCCTCTTCTGCAACCTGTTAACAAAAGATAATGATGTGATCAATCCTTGTAGTATATAGCGAGTATAGCTAGATCGCGAGATATTGATGATCAAATCGAACCTGTCAGATTTCGACGCCTTACAGAAAAACTCCTGCGACGATTTCACAATTTATGAAATACGGGGTAAATTAAAAAGACTTGCAATTTAGAAAAATCATGAAGAATAAACTTAGGCAGAGTATTGGTGCCAACTGAGGCTATGATGCTAAAAGATCTTAACTTTCTAAATTCTTTTTGTAATTAATTGTTGCAGATAACTTGAGAACTCCTGTATTGTATATTTGTATGTCAAAGTGATGCTTTGGACTCAGGCATTCTGATTTCTTTGTATGTCACATAGTGTCATATTCAATCAACACATACATACGGTTTTTCTAATTTGTCAAATGAAAGATTAATTTTAGATTGCTTACAAATTTTAGTGGGAATTTTCATTAAGTAAGAAACATGCCCAACATGGTATGTATCTACATCTACAAGCCAGAATAGAAAATAAAAGTATGGTTTTGACATACCAACCCAGAAAGAATGGCTGGCTGCTAGCAAGCATGGTTTGTATGGGGACTGCTCGTTAGTCCGTTTCAGTTCGATCCACGCTCGTAAGCGCCCACATTTGCTTGGCCGCCCTAATTCTACTGCAGGGACGCGATTCGGCATGATTCTATGGACGGCTCGAATCGCAGGCGCTAGCGGTTCAAGATCCGTGAAAGCGCACGCTCTGCTTTAATTAAACCTGACGTCCGGTACATAGTGCATTTGAGTTGACTTAATTTCGCCAGTTAGCGGATGTCCGCTTTATGTGCCAGACATTTCCGGTAACTAACCTTTATTTAAACATCGACCATCGTGAAAGAAGATAATTGTTATTGGCTTGACGCCTCGCTAGACTAACCGGATGTCCTACCAGCAAACCAAATTGCTTTTTTTTATTCCTTATAAAGAACCCCTACTCTGTAGTATAAAGATAATATTGAATAGACGTCCTGACCAGAAGATGAATGGCTGCAATACTATTAACTATATGCCTCATTAATTTTTGCATTATTCATTGACATCATTTATGGGACGCTATTGACGTCCTACCACTTCGTTAGTTTAAGATTTCCTAACTTCCCTCTCATGCATGATTCGACTTTTTTCTACGAAGAATCTCATATGAATATTAATAAAACTATTACTGCTAATAGTATTATTTAAGAAATTTTGCCGATATTGATAACATAATAATCTTAAAAAAAAAAAAAACTAAAGCCCTAATGAATTATAGGTAGACTAGCCAAAATTGCATAGTTATGCCAGAACTCAATGATGAGAGCCGAGTCCGTTGTGTATCGGACTAGGGTCCAATTGGAGGAATAAGAATTTGAGAATTTTATTTAGTTATTCTGCTTTACTACACACTTCCAAAGGTTTCACCTACTATACCAATACTATATAATTCATAAACCCTATTCATCTTTATTTTTTATTGCAATTTTACCAGTAAAAAAATATTTAACTATGACCATAAATTAATACTCCGTATTATAAATATTTTGGTGATAGCTGGCTCTGATAACACACGTAAGTTTCGTAGGATTTTTTCTCAATAAAATTTTATCGTATTTTTCACGTAATTTTAATTATAACTATCCGAATTATACCAGAACGTAGGTACTGACGTTTTTTTGTGTCCCGTATTTTACTAACATGGGATTACAGTGATGGAGATGGATGAGGAAACAACGATGGAGATAGATGGGAGAATGTTTACGGTGAATCAAACTGTGGGCAATGTGTTATGCTGCAAATGTGGCATATTAATGCAACCAAATGCATTGAATATGTGTACAACGTGCTTGAAATCTAAAGTTGATATAACTGAAGGTTTACAGAAGCAGATTACTATTTTTCACTGCCCTGAATGTGACCGCTACTTGCAAACCCGAAAGACGTGGTTGAAAGCTCGACTTGAATCGAAGGAGCTTCTGAGCTTCTGTATTAAAAAGCTGAAGAAGAGTTTGAATAAAGTGAGATTGATACATGCTGACTTCATTTGGACTGAGCCCCACTCGAAGAGAATAAAAGTCCGTTTGACAATCCAGAAAGAGGTTATGAATGGGGCAATAATCGAACAGTCATACAGCGTTGACTATGTTGTAAAAGACCAAATGTGTGAATCTTGTTCGAGGGTCCAGGCAAATCCAGATCAATGGGGAGCTGTAGTGCAGTTGAGGCAGTATGTGTCTCACAGGCGGACTTTTTTTTATCTCGAGCAGCTTATCCTTAAGCATGATGCTGCTGCACAATGCATAAGAATTATGCAGATGGATAACGGTATTGATTTCTATTTTGCCAATAGAAGTCATGCTGTGAAATTTCTGGAATTTGTTGGTAAAGTTACTCCAGTAAGTAGTCGTCGTGACAAGCAGCTTGTGTCTCATGATGTTAAGAGCAGCACCTACAACAATAAATTTACTTTTTCTGTTACAATTCCCCCAGTATGTCGTGAAGATTTGATCTGTCTGCCTCCAACGCTTGCTACTAGTCTTGGAAATATTGGACCACTAGTTATCTGTACTAAAGTGAGCAATAGCATTGCTTTACTCGACCCGCTCACTCTCAGGGAAAGTTTCTTGGATGGTCATCAGTATTGGAGCTCATCTTTGAAGTCCTTCCTTTCAAGTAAGGAGCTTGTAGAATATATCATTCTACATGTGACGCCTGTTGACCCTATAAAGCCTAATCAATATAGCAATAGAGAACCAAAGTATAAATGCGTTGATGCCCAGGTGGCTCGTGTATATAACAACAGAGAATCAAAGGATGAATTTGCGAGACCAGATTTTGGGAAGATTTTTCATGTTCGAACACATTTAGGTCATCTATTAAAGGATGGAGATTATGCCCTTGGTTACGACTTGGTTGGTACCAATAGTAATGACATCGAACTGGACAAGTACAACGACCGTGTTCTTCCAGAGGTGGTATTAATTAAAAAGAGCTATAAAGAGAAGCGTCAGAAGAATTGTGGGAAGCCTCGATCTTGGAAACTCAAGTCTCTCGAGATGGAGGGTACGGATCGTGAAGAAAAGAGTGGCGAATATGAAAAATTCTTGCGTGATTTGGAGGAGAACCCTGAGTTGTGGGGTGGTATACCACTGTACCGGAATGAAGAGTACCACCCTGATGGAGACGACGAACTTTTTATCCCGTTAGAGCAGTTGCTTGCTGATCTTGATATTAGTGATCAAGAGACTGAGCCTGAGGATGATGATGATGCCATGAGAGACTGAGATGTGGGTGTTTGATAAGCTTAATTCCAGTTTTCCATGACTAAATTATTTTGTTCCAGAACCTTAAGACTTTGAATCAGGACAAATGTTTTTCTTTCTAAGACAAATATTGTGGTTTTGCTATATTTATTATGATCATATTTCTTTTCTCTTTTGTGCTTAAGCTAGATCTGGTAATTGGCATGCTAGTTGAAAGCTATTTTGTGTTTTTAGAAAGATTTATGGGTTGGGTGTTCTATTTTTGTGGTAGCTTATGAGTACTGAAGTGAAACAAAAACATGGACTTCCAGTTTATGCATATACTACTCTCATACATGGGAGCTATGTTGAATCTATATTTGATTTTTGCCTGCTGCGTTATCATATTGGTTGAGTCTTCATCATCCATGCAGATCAGCTAAGTATTAAAAGCTATGTGACAATTACTCAAAAAAAAAATTCTTCATCAAAAAATTATTGGTAGTAGAAATCGGCGATAAGATATATTTAGAATTTATTACATTTAAAATTAAATTAAAAATTACAAAGTTTATGTATTTTAAATTTGGAATCTTTAGTACCAGAAATGAAAATGACATAAAGTTATATTACACCAACAATGTTCCCCCTCTGTCCAGTTCAATCATTATCTTCTTCAATGTAGGTAAGACATGGATTCGAATGATAAATACATAGTTTAAATGATAAATAGTTGATATAGTATTGATATTTCTGATAATTTAAGTGACAAATTTATATAAATTGTTTTATAGAGAATTATACTGAGCAGTTGAGCACATTTGGCCATTTAGCTTTTATTATCTTGCATCAATCACTTTATTCAACTCAGTCTTCTGCTCATCATTTTTCTGTTGACTTCAACACCCAGGTAGCTTCATAGTCTCAGACAGAAGTTGAAGGTTGACTTTTGAGTTTTTTGCTATTTCAACCAGTTTTAACTCTCCTACTCTATATATACTAATTCATCAACTGATAAAGTTCTAAACTTTACAATATTTATTATTGTTGTATTCATTGGTAATTGTTCTTTCTTGCAAGTTAAACCTGCCCAAGTAAATTTATTTCAAAATGGATAAAATATACTTCCTCTATTTTCCAAAATGGTTGTCCAGTTTTAATATTGATGATTAACTTTTACGTTTGAAGTGAAAAATGAGGATCAGGGATAAATTTTGGAAGTTAAGTAGTTTTCTGAATTTGAGAGTTCTTTATGTTCTTAGTGTTGTAATTGCAGTTTTAATTCTTGTGGATTTGTCGGTTTTTCGATATGGATTCTATGGTTTGAGTTTGTCACCTGTATATATAGGGAACATGTATGGGGTTATGAATAATGGCTATTCTTCTAATGGTTCAGCTTTAGAAAATGCTAGTGATGATCATGGTTTGGTAAAAGATAATGTGAGTGGTAATGATTTTAATAAAGTTGGGTTTAATAGGGAAGATGAAGGAAATGAGAGAAACCATGTAGTTTTGTTGTTGGGTAAGGGAGTGAATGGTACTTCTTTTGCTATTGAGGAGGATTCACAATTGCATAGTAATGTTAAATCAGAGGAGGGTTTAGGGATTGGTAGAAAGGAGTATTTGACGAATGTCGGAAATGGTGATGTTAGTTCTTCTCAATTCGAAGATGGAGACTTGAATTTTCAATCGAGGGATCAGATTAAGGACTTGGTTGAAGATTATGATGAAGAAATTGATGAGGAACCGAATAAGAAATCTACAGGGGTGGAAATCAACAATCAAACTAGTCATGGATCCGTGCAGCTAGTGTCATCGGAATTTCTTCCGAGTAATTTAGAATATGTGTATACACATTCTGGGACCACCGTTTCATATAATATGTCTAGTATGTCCACTATACATCAGGATATACGTGATAAGGAGACGAAACCTGAAAGTATTAATCTTCAGTCATCGCCAATTAAAACTGCAGACAGTTATCTAACTCGCACTGCTGTATTGAAGAAGCAAGAAAAACCAATATCAGTATCCCAGATGAATTCTATACTGATTCAGAATTCTGCTGCTTCTATTCAAGTGGTAGGTTCCTGACCTATATCTTAGTGACATGCTTATGAGAGAAACAGAATTTCGTTTATAGTTAAAACTTCTCTTTATTTTGTTATATAGAGACAGTGGAGGTCCTCTAAATGTGATAGGGAACTTGAGAAGGCAAGAGTTGAGATCGTCAATGCTCCAATAGTGAGAGACGTTTCACAAATTTACGCATCTGCGTTTCGAAATTTCTCCATGTTCTCAAGGTAAAGCCTTCTTGTTGCGTATTCTAAATGTATACCTATAGTACACACATGAGTTAAGAGGCTGTTTAGTTTTCTCACATACACAAAATTTATGCGATCAATCTTGAGATAAGTTTTCTTGATATAGAATAACTTGAGGTTGTTATTGGAAATACTTGTGAATGACTAAGAACCTTACAGTTCATTGCAGAACTAGAAACATTTGGCCTTTTGAAGTTGAAATCAATTTTATAAGTCATTCTACTAACTTGTAGTCCAACAGTTTTGCATCCGTTATCCAGATGCATTTATACGATTCTTCAAAATGTTAAACCTTACCTTTTTATCATGTTACCTTTTGAATTTAATGTTTAGAGTTTATCTCAACCAGATATGTTTTCCAATCACGGTTTATTTTTGTTTTTTAATGTAAAAGAAACCATCCTGGAAACTGCATTTGGATGTTTAGACTGGAGTTATCATCTAAAGCTTTCTCCCTGCCAAAAATCCAGGAGTTATCAGTTGATGGAACAGTTGCTTAAAAGTTTATGTTTACAATATTCTCTTCCTCTGAGAGAGGAATATATATGCCTCACGAAGGGTGGTTCATGAAGTTGATGGAAGCTAATAAAAAGTTTGTTGTGAAGGATGCAAAAGGCTTTATATCTCCTTTTAGTTCCAAAAACCTCTGGGCGCTCACCAGTAAGCCTAAGTTTCTCCAGTCAAAGGGACCTACAGAATCATTTGGACAATTATGTAAGGTTGATTGCAAAGAAGTATCATTTTTGGAATAGAACAATGGGAACCGACCATTTTCTTGTCGCATGTCATGACTGGGTGAGCTTTCTGTACCTCTGGTAAAATTGCTGGTATTAGACATTATACTCCCGTATAAAATTGTGCCCTTTATTTCCATATTACGTAGGTAAGAAGATTTCATTCTACAGCTCCTGGATATAATGAAATAAATGGCCTTCGTTTCACTATATATCTTATTTAACTTATGATTTAATAAATGTGTGCTAAGAGATAGTTTGTTGCTTCCACTTTTTTGTTAGAACTAAAACTAAATTGTTCATTCAAATAAAAATAGTACAATTGGTCATTATGTCTTCTTAACACCATGATAAATATATGCGTCTAATTTAGTTTATTAATTGACTAGTAATAAATATATAAATCTCTGATTGGTTATTAATTAATAATCTATCATTCGATTTCTTGATCGCTGAAGGTAAAAAATAATTTATTAAAATTGGAGTAATATTGTGTAATATACCGTAAAATGTAATTTATCAAAGAATTTTATTCAATCATGAAAATAAAAAGAAATCTTTCATTAAGGGGCTGGTGTAAAGGTAAGATAAGTTGGATGAAATCGCCTTCGTGAAGTAAAAAGAAATGAAAATTTTTTGCTACTTGATCCAATTAAATTTGAGCGTTAGGAGTATTGAATGAAAATTGAAATATATATTTTCACAATAAAAGAATTGTCAAGTATTTAATATATAAAGTGATCAATTTAAACATTATCGTTTACTGAGCATAAACTGAAGAAAAATACTTTGTTATTTGTTGTCATTATATCTTTTTACAACATGATATAACAGATATATACGCATCTACAATTGGTTATTAATTAATATTGAATGAAAATTGAATCCTATAAAATAATACTATAATTAACTTTTATACTAAAAGCTGATTATTCAATATATATATATATATATAGTGACAATTATTTTTGCTTTTCGATAATTAGTCAATGAATTTATAAGATATACTTAAATATTGCAAATAATAAATCTAGAATTCAAAAGCTTAATGTGAACGAAATAATAATACATGAAAAGCAAGAGATTATTTAATTTTCCGAGGCAAATGAAAAGAAAATGATCATTTAGTGATACTTCTTTTAAGAATTTTAATAAAGTTAACAATGTATTAATTAGTCCAAGTTTATTCCTATCATGATATATTTTTAATCTATTTATTTTAAAAAATTATATAAGATGTATTTTTCTAAATGATGTCCGTGCAACATATCACACTACTAGTGAGTTATTTATGATCAAAGTGGGATTTTTAATTCTGTTGTTGCATTAACAATCTCAGTGTTTTTATTATAGTTTGCACAATCCTTTTAATAAGCTCGACAATTAATCAGTAGGAAGTCTCTAAGCATAACACTTTTCTGGAAAACGGATCAAATTAGTTGGTTATCACATGCTAACTTCATTTTGGATTAGAGGTCGATTCAAAGAATATCATTATTAGGGGTGGTTAACCCAAACAAAATACTCCCTAATAGATTTGTAACAATAACTTAAACTAAAATATATTAATGCTTCTCCCAGGCTAATGTCGATTTGGTCAATAGTAGATCAAACTGAGTTTAGTGTTAGATAAACTTCGACTCTCTTGTACAACTCTAATTGTGCACAGTTACATCTCCCGGGAGAAGATAAGTAAGCCAAATTTTCAGCAAACGCATCATATTGGTTACTATTACAGTTGGATGTAGTTTTCCTTTTTATACTTGTGACTGACATGCCAATAGATTATTTTTTGAGATTTATTTTTTGGGATAATGCCTACTCTCAAATTGTTTCACATTCATGAGCATGATTTAGATCAACTCGTATTTTCCTTTGTCTATGCTGTTTAATGAAGGAATGAATACTTGTGCAGGCTCCTCGGTTCACCAGGAACAAAATGAGCCATTGTATAAGAGCTTTATGCAATGCTAATGTCGCTAGAGATTTTAAGATTCCTAAAGACGTCTCTTTTCCAGTTACCTATATTCGTTCAGCTGAGCATCCTCTGGAGTATGTTGGGGGGAGTCCTCCTTCAGAAAGGCATATTTTAGCATTTTTCGCTGGAGGAATGCATGGTTATCTTCGTCCAATCTTGCTCAGGTATTGGAGTGATAAGGAACCTGATATGAAGATCTTTGGGCCTCTACCTCGTGATGTTGAGGGTAAAGCGAAGTACAGAGAATTCATGAAAACTAGCAGATATTGCATTTGTGCCAAGGGTTACGAAGTCCACACTCCACGAGTGGTGGAATCTATATATTCTGGATGTGTGCCAGTGATCATCTCCGACAATTATGTACCGCCCTTTTTTGAGATGCTGGATTGGGAAGCTTTTTCTGTGTTTATTCTGGAGAAAGATATTCCGAATTTGAGGACCATACTTCTTTCCATTTCAGAAGAAAAGTACATAACTATGCATCAAAGATTAAAAGCTGTGCAACAACATTTTCTTTGGCACAAAAAACCACAAAAGTATGACTTATTTCACATGATCCTTCACTCAATTTGGTACAGCAGAGTCTTTCATATCAATCATAAATGAAGATGCATAAGTTATAAAAATTGTCTCTGTAGTAAGAAATGAGCTCACAGATGTTAGATGGTGCTCATACTGTCATACATGCTGGTTTGAAATGAAGAAGGGCTGAGACAGAATCACAGAACATACCAACAAAGTGTTGACTTCAAAGAATTCGCCCGTTTGATGAGCCACGATTTGGTAGCAGCGGTTGGTTTTGATGGTTTTTACTGTAGTTTAGATACTCCAAACTCTTGTAGACCTTGATGCAAAGGCTAGTGTTCTGTTCCAATAATAATAATGCATGTTTTTAGAACTAGAATTGCTGAAGAATCATAGCTGAGGCTATTTACAGTGGGCAGGATTAAGGACCCCCATTGTTGGTGTGAAATCATTTAATTTGTTTTTGAGAAAGTTTTCGCCGAGACCCCCAAGGTTTCGATGGGGTCTCAAATGGAGTGTCTCGTGCTTGAAGACCCTTTGTAAGGAGCTAATTCGAGACCCCGGGGTCTCGATGGTCGATCTTATTTGAGGCGATTTGAGGCGATTTGGACTCTAATTATTGCCTAATTCGAGTCTAGCTAGGTTATATTTCTTTGCCTATAAATACTAGGTTGTTTTATAGGTTTTATTTACTACTTACAAATAGTAGAATAGAGAAATAATCATCTATAGAAAGAATATTAAATTATAATAGTGGCAGGCATGGATTTTGTTTTTATTGGGCTTGTGGTTAAGATTTGTAAAATATTCGACATAGATGTTAGCTAGTGAGGCAGGGCACATGTGATGTACGAGAGTTGATAGTGGATTACTGTGGTAACGGCCGGGGCCCATCATAGCTTTCACATTGAAGGGGAACACATTTATAAATTTTTGTGTCTTCAAATTTTAGAAGTTTCTAGGGTCTTAAATTCTAGCATTGGTATAAAACTTGAGTAAAGATTAAATCAATGGTATAGCGAAAATTGTGACAGAAGTCGATTAATTGATTTTCCACATTGGAAAGATGTATATGGAGGATTATACATCTTGGAAGAAAGGTGACAATAATTTAGGGAAGCGCGAGAAGATGGAGAGGATAGATAGTTTGGAATTAGGCAGGCATTATGTTGGGTGTGTCAGGCTGTTTGTGAGGCGTTGTTGTCAATGTGCTAAATGAAGCCTTTGAGATGGTGAGCACATTGTAGCTTTGTATGAAAGCCCATTCTCAAGCAGTAAAATTAAGCTTACCATGAAAAACTTATTCACCTTAAAATGTCGGGATAACGCGTCATAGCTAGACACTTGAATGATTTCAATAGCATTATTAATTAACTGTTGACGGTAGATGTTGATGTTGATAATGAAATACAATGCTTGATTTTATTAACCGTTACTGAAGTTGGAGCCAATGATGCCGATTATTAGTAATTACATTTGGTACTTACAGGTTGAACTCAGGTGGTTGTGAGCATTATGCTGTCTAGAAGTGCGTAAAAGGCTTGTGTAAGTGAAGGTGCTAGGGGAGTTGCGTTAAGTGTAGGAAGAAGAAGAGGCAGGGGAAGCCAGATGTTTTGGAAATAGTGGGAGATCACGGAATGGGGAAGAAGTAGTGGGTCTTGTGTCTTGAGTTGGCAGAAGGGTCATATGAAGAGACGCTTGCCAAAGCTAACGGTGATGCTCATGTTGTGTTGAACGATTATTCTGATGCTTTGGTTTTATTTGTGAATGTTTCCGTTGATTCATGGATAATAGATTCTGAAGCATCTTTTCATACTACGCATGACATGGATGTAATGGTGAATTATGTTTTGGAAATTATTTGGTATTCATTTTCTTTGATGGTGAGCGGTTGGATGTAATAGGTATGGGAGATGCGAATGCGAAGGATTTGTCGGAATGGTTCTTTTGAAGCAGGCAAAGGTGAGGGTGTGTTTGAAATTAGGGAAGAGTTTTAATTTCGGTAGTCATTTGGATTATGATGGTTATCGAACTGCTTTCGAATACACGGTGGCTGGAAGGTTGTTGAGGGAGCGTAGTTTATAGCAAAGGGGGGAAATTAAGTCTGCTACATGCTTGGTGACGGTTCTCGAGAAAGAGATTTGAAAGAGATGCAGGTATGAAAGCGGTGAAGGATTGCTGTAGAGTTTTATGAAAATAGAGAAAGGATTGTATGGATTCTTTGAAATTCTGTTCTAGATGTGCTAAGAGTTCTCGGGGAGGTTACGATGAAATTTGTGCAAATGAAGGCTGCATTGAGAATTCGAGAAAGGTACCCAATTTGGTAGAATGTAATACTTCGTTTAGTTATGAGTTACAAGTCTGAAGGAACTGCAGGGAAGGATCGACAGTTATGTTGCATGGTCATGCATGTTAAGAGTGGTTCAAGAAGTCGCAGAAATTGTTAACCTCCGATTATTTGCTAAGCTGTTGAAGGATGTTCCAGATCAAACATCGAGGGGTCAATGAATTAGATCAAGGAAGTAGGTCGGCGTGGAATTGGAAGGCAAAGAGATTTGACCAATCGGAAAAACTTGGGCTTCCAAGGTGCTTGGGTTGAAGATCATGAAGATCAAAAAGGCAAAAGAGCCAGTATGGTGTTTAAGATGAGGAAAAGTCAACGGGATAGAGGTAATGACTATTTAAGATTAGCCGGTAGTCGAGTTGGTGTCATTCAAGGATGTTTTTGAGATTGGAAATGAAATGCAGTTGGGATCAACTTAGGTGGGAGTTATAGATGATGTATTCGGGGAAGAGGTAGTGCGAGATGGTGTTTGAAGATGGTGATCCGAGAAAATGTCTATAGAGTGAAGGAGATTGTTGAGTTGTGAAGCCATTTCGGATGTTTCCATGAACCCCAAGGCTATCGATAAGTCTCGATGGAGGGTCTCGTGCACGAGCCAGCGGTTTGTAGACTATTAGAACTGTTAGGAATAGATGGTCGCTTTCGTTGAGAAGCGATGTGGCCCAATTTGGACTCTAGTATTCAAGTAATTTGAGTCTAGCTGGAGTTATATCCTATTTGCCTATAAATACTATGTTGTTTTTATGAGTTTTATTTATCACACAATTAATAGAATAGAAAACTAAATAAATGCAGAAAATATTAGGTACATAATATTCTTGAAGAACATAGTTTTGTTCTTGATAGGCTTGTGGTTGAGATTTTTTTGGTATATAAGAAAATACTCAACATAGATGTTAGTATTAGGGCTTGTAACGATCTTTTGAAGTTGATAGTGGATTTTCTGGCCCGGCAATGGCGTGCGCTTTCGCGTTGAAGGGAGCGTATAAATTTTTGTGCATTTTAATTTTAGCACTTAAATTCCTGTCGTTTTTATTGAATCTCTTTGGCTAGGAGGAATTTAGGAATCTTAATCTAACATAACTAGAATCATTTGAAGAATCATAGCTGAGGCTATTTTGGCTTCTTGCATGACAACTTTTGACAAATACATATTCTTGGTCTAAACTAAATGCCATTAATTGCTCCAGGATTATTTACTGCATTGTTGAATTCTATTGCATCCGTGCCAAATATATACCTTTTTTCTTGCATGAATCTGACACCCCAAACTGCCAAAATCGTCGGAGAATATGTCCAATGTGTTAACCGACGTGGAATGGCAGATATGCAAAGGAGGAGAACCACCTGATGGGATGTCCAACCCAACAGCAAATCTCATTGTTCTGGATTTACATCATTTTCTCTTGAGGATTAATTGTAGTACTCCGAATCATCTATCAGCCATATTCTTTGATGCAATACTGCAACTTAAGGAATCATATCAATTATCTTCTTGCTGAGCAAACTACATTTATTTGCAGGAGTCATTCTTGTATTGTTTTTCCAAGGGCCCAAATTCATCCTATAAAATCATAGCCTTATAAATCATGATGAGTACTTGAAGACTGAAGAGTGAAGATAAATGACTAATAAATTTTGACCAGTGTATTACTATTGTTCGGCCTACATCAAAACATTATTGCTCAAATACTCACTCAAATAGCCAAATGTAAAGACATATAAGGGTCGCAATCTTGTACGGTGTTTAAACGTAAATATTGGAGATAATTGAACATGTCGTATTCGGCAAATTTGAGCCTTAGCTTCAGAAATTTATATTGGTGTACATACAGTTGCACTCATGATCCCTGTTAGTATGTATTCCGTACATTTTATGAAAGACAAGGACTATACATACAATTTATGTAATTCTAAGTTATACATTACTAGCACAAACTCTTGAGACTAGTTTGACTTTGTTAATTTAATTGTTTGTATAATTATGCAAGTAAAATTGTTATAATAAAATGATTAAAAATGCTCATTCCTTAGCCTCTCATCCACTTTAAAGCCCATATTACAACAGAATTGGCTTTTTGCCACGTTTATCTTTTCCTTGTTTTAAAGTATGAGTATTAAATAAATTGTTTGCCATATATAGCAAAATTAGCAAAATTATAACATTAACGAGAACAATCTTTCGTGACAAAAATTTTGCTTATTTTCCCACGACCCGTTTGAGTCGAATTATTTTACATGGCATTCCTTGAGGAAATAAATAATAATATTTGTCACTAAAATTATTCTCGAGGAAAATATGATACAATTTGAAGCTTGATTCTTCGGCGTGGTAAAAATTTCGTTATACACGAAAATTATTTCATGACAAAAAAAAATATATTGTTTGCAATGTAATTTGTTAACCGTCAAAAATAACATAATATATACCTCACAAATACTATGTATTATTTTTAAAATAAATATAAGTATTTTGTTATGATTTCATTAATCAAAATGACATCATTTCAACATCCATGTTTAGTTAGTCAAATATTGAAGGACTTTAAATTTTGACTTGACAAAATTGAAGTGCATAAAATTAATTAAAATTTGATTTAAATTAAAATAGCTTGGGTTGTGTGGATATGGTTTTATATACCATGAATGCAATTTAAAGGACACTTTCATTGTTTACTCCTACAAAAGCTACTACTACTAGTATTGGATTAGCATTGAAAAATGGATAATATCCAAAATACACCGTAAGTATCTTTACTCTATATATATTTTACCTCCGATTCATTACTGTCATACTGCATTAAAGATTTTATAGGTATTCATTTTTTAGTAATCTATTCAATAATATTTCTCGAAGAATGGATTGAATCAACAAAATCAACCATTCTTTTGCCAAACATCCCAACTCTTGGTTTTTTTTCTTCTGGCTTAGATAAGTTGCAATCATTTCTTTGATTTGTTCTAACTTAATTTATGTAGGTTTTTGGTTTATAATTTTTTCACTAAATTTTTTGTTCGTTTTTTGTCTTACAATGTATATCAAGAATATTGCCAGCTTGATTTTAAAGTATCATCAAGTAAGTAATGCTCAAATTTATTTAACATATTCAAATTTATTATTGAAACGTTCAATATTAAATGAAATTGAGATTGAGTAAAATTTGTGATTGCTGGGAGCTCTTAAAATGTATTATTGGAGAATGAAAATTTAGATTCAGCGAAAATAGATGAAAAGTTGCCATGAAGATGAAGACATTTATGGAATGAAAATAATGAAGATGGAGACAATTATGAAATTAAGTTGAAGATATAAATGTATAATTTATTTTACTGATGCACATTTTTTATTTTGTTTTGTAGCTTTTTAACCTATATTTTTCTTGAATGAAATGAAGTAGAAATTTCGATGGTTATTTGTTGTTATTTATTTATTTCTTATTTTTATTTTAACAATTAATATAAAAATATAAATTTGTATAATAAAAATATAGAAAATGAGAACTATAATAAGCACCACAATTAAATAGTGTGACAAAATATTTTCCACACTTACTTAGTAAGTGACAAATACACTTTGGTATGTATCGCATTAAAATAGTAGTAATATATCATATTTCTCTCGTAATTGGACGTAAAGTGAATAATAGCAACGCCTGATAAAATAAGCGTTGCCAAATCACGTTTTCCGTGACAAAAACATTTTTGTCATCGGACATTTGTGTTGTCGTATGTTGACTTGTTTATACGCTGTAGGATTTGATAAAATGATGAGTAATATAATTTAATCATGGTTAAAAATATAATTAATTATAATTTTTTTTTCGTGATAGAAAACCAATTTTGTAATAGTGCTAGTGCCATCCCAGCTACCATGGTCCATGGGACACTTAATTATGATGTGGCCTTGTCACGTTTAGTTCTGGCATATGAAGAAGACAATACAATAGGCTTGAACATTAGATTCATTTAATTAGAACCCATTAGGTCAATCCACAGGTAGACTACACTGATATGAATTGGAAAATTGTATACTGGTGTGCTTGTGAAGTTAATGGTATGTAACTACATTGATATGGATTGAAAGATGTATATTGGTAGGTATGCTCGTAGAGTTAATTGGTGAAATGATCTCAAATAATAGGATGAAGTTGCAAATTGGTCCATAAAGTTCAAACGTTGGGATTTAATTCACAATGAAACTTTAAGGTTGCGTTTTTGGCACTTCTGTATTTATCTTTGTTAAAAACTAACGATAAATGTGACATGCTTCTATATAAAATATTTATGCTACGATTCTCTTTAAATTTATTTGCATATATTTTACATTCTTTGTTCCGCTCAAATAAACTCCTACAAATAGACTGGCTCCTGTAAAATTGTAGGAGGTTATTTGAAGAGATAAAACAAGTAGAATGGTAAAAAATAGAGGAAAATAATTGATGAAAATCGAGAAAGACTGGTAAATATGATATTGATTGAAATCAATGTGATAAACTAATTTTTCATTTATTAAATTGACTTTCTGATCCTTAATAGGGAATACAATACAACAAAAGTATATCAATTCATCCGATTTTTTAAATTTAAGGACTAGATTCAGCTTACATTAAGGTATGAGCCATTCACTAAATTGCTTTATGTTTGTAAATTGAAATCTTCATGCAAGTGTATATACACTATTATCTCTCTTCCCCTTCATATTAAAACGAAGATATTTATTTAACGAATTAAATGTTTATAACCATAAAAAAGTAAGAGGGACCATTTATTAGCGAGATCTCAAGATGATTCTTGTACGAGGAAAATCTCACATAATCTTCCCTAATAGTTTTTCAACTAAACTCTGGAAGGGAAATTGTATTTTTTCTCTGCTCAAGCTAGAAGACCTACTAATGATAATTATTTGGTTTTTTTAATTAGATACTTATATTCAATTTGCCTCATGTAAAAAAAATGTGAAACCGTCATACTAACGGTCCCTCGAGATCCGTGCCTTAAAATTCCATAAAGGAGTTAATCGCGGGAAGTGTCTCAATTGATCAGGAACTAGAGATTTCATTTAACCACTTCAATACAAGGTTTATTTTTTATGAGAATCGAACACTACATGAGGAGACGAGACATTTGCCTCATGTAATATAGATTAGTAGAATATCACCAGTTTTTCATGGAAATAGTAATGCAGTGGCAGTTCGGAAAGGATGGTGCCTTTCTAACTCCCCCATATATAATCTGCATGTCACATTTCATTTAAAGACTTAATTAACTCCTCTCATTAATGACATCTGCTATTGTTAAGGACATCGAATTTGTTCAGTGTACTAAATGTTGAAGCTGCTTACCTTATGGGTATTTTGTCAGATTCCTCGTGTGGAGCTTACTTTCATGAATAATATGGAATAGTTTATTTTTATAATTATTCTAAGATATAAACAATCATATATAAATTCAAATGTAAGAAGTTCAATGACTGCAACGTGATGGACTAATGGCAAGCCTTTCATTTTTAATTGAGATATCCTACAAGCAGCCATATGGTCCAATTGTAGGTTTCTTGAATGGTGTTTGGTGGATATTCATAAATTTGTTCTAACATTATTTTTTGTGCATAAAGGGCCGCGTGAGTGATGGATTCAGTACAAACGATGCTAATTAATTGTTTTTGGGAGTTTAGCATTATAATTATTAGTTAGGCTTTCA
This sequence comes from Lithospermum erythrorhizon, assembly GCA_019722365.1. Classification (NCBI taxonomy): domain Eukaryota; kingdom Viridiplantae; phylum Streptophyta; class Magnoliopsida; order Boraginales; family Boraginaceae; genus Lithospermum; species Lithospermum erythrorhizon. The sequence goes on along the minus strand of JADFUC010000879.1, from coordinate 191,088 downwards.
AATACAAGGCTGGAGTAGAGGACTTTCTGATAAATCATGGAGGTGGAAATAACCATTCGTATGGGAATGAACTAATGAAGGTCGTTCTGCAGAGCCTCACATGAGCGGGTGTTATAATATTCTATGGTAGTTGTCGTTAGATGCTTGTTCCGTCGGCGATAAACCTGCTTGATCATGTAGATTTTAAAGTAATAATTAAACATTGTGATTGGTGTTGAAAAAATCATTTGAAAAAATTTAAAGTTAAATACAAAATTGATATCGTAATTGGTTGTCGAATGATTAATTTATCATTGTATGGTTGTATGACTTACGCATTTTAAAGGTATATATACATCAATGTGTTATTTTATTGTTTGACAATTTTGATCAAGTCAATTTCATTTTTAAGATTTATTAAATTTTATCTTACAACTATATATTTACCAACAGCTTACAAAAAAAGAAACGATTTTGAAGTAGGTAAGTATACAGTAGGCCATGGATTATGAGACACCTAGAAATATAGGAATGAATAAATTGTTTTCATATGTTTACCTCAAATATTGATGTTTTATTTTCTATTAAGTAATAATTGTGCTGCATTGCTGATCTAATAGTTATTTTAACCATCTGTTAGTTATGTTTAAAATCTTTCATTATTTTAAAATTCATAATTTAAAGTTAAATATTCAGGCATCAAGAAAAGTAGATTCTAAGAAAGTATTTGGAGTCTTATTAAATAAAAATTGTCAACTTCAAGTACAGACATTATGCATACTCCTCTAATTGTTTTAATTGACTCTACCATGCTCGAAATATAAATCTTTGATCTTGTTACTCTTTATTTATAGATTCAAAAAAATTAATATTATGAAATATTTAAAAAGAGCGAATCCAATGACATAAAATTTTATATTTTGAATAATAGAAAAATTAATAGTGATAGTCAAAAGTTTCAATTTTCCAAAAATTGACTTGTGATTAAAAGTAGTTAGAGAAGGTAAGTTTTAATTAAACTTTTATTCGATAACTCATGAGTACTGTTGGATTAACTACCCATTAAGTATTAATACTTCTTTATACTTGTACATATGCAAGATTAGCAATTGGAAGGGAATCACAAGTACATACGTACAGTTTGAGGATGATACATCATATACATTTGGTATATATATATATACTTTATAATTGTCGTGCATCTTACTTTTTAATTAACTTTGTTTATTTATCTCCCGTGCATATTTAATGATTCAAAGATATATATTGAATAACACAATTATTTTTGTGCAATTTTACATGTGTATAGCTTTTAGGATTAGTTAAAGAATGCATGTATATAATATACATATATATATATATATATATATATATATATATATATATATATATATAACCTCTCTCATAATATATATATATATATATACCTCATATATTATATTAATTCATTCTTCCTTAAATGATATGGAACTTTCATGGATGTGCATTTGATCTTTAATGGTGGTGTAGTTAAATAATAATATATTTTGTAGAACTATTGGTTGTGCTATTATAATAATTTGTTGGTTAAATAATCATATGCTTCGTGTAGAATTATTATTGTGTTCTTATTATGTAGAACTATTAGAAGTATTATTATATAATAAGTATTAATTTAAATAATCATATGTTTTGCTTCTTCTATTATTTATTGTTATTTAATTCCTTGTAGATATAAATTTTATATATTAGAGTCAAAAAAAATTAAATTATACTTTTAAATGTAAATTTAATCTTATAAACAATAATTCAGTCATATTGATGATTAATTAGTCAATATATTTGATCCAAGATATCAAATCATTTAAAATAATTTGTATCTCTCTATGGACATCTCGTTTGGTATAATATATCTATGGATATGTTATTTGTTGTAATTTTGCATATTTATATTTAAGAGTTATTAAATGATCAAGTATTATGAAACATAAAGCCCATAAAAAAAATTAGAAAGAGTGTAAGTTTTACACGATTTTTAAAATAGTCGAATTAAACATAAAAATGTATAGATATTTAGAAAGTGGTGCATGTAAATTATGCCATACGTCTTTGCTTTGCCTAGTATTGAAAATAGAACCAATAAAAAACAAAAACAAAAAATTAGCGATAAAATTAATAAGGTTTATTTGTGGGTGGAAAACATAATATCTAAAAAGATATTCAGGAGGCAATACAAACTTCAATATAAAAAGTTTGTATTGGTAAATAAACGATCACTTATAATGATTTTTTCTTAGATGATCGGCTTAAATTGAGGCGGAATATTAGATAGTAAACTTATTCATCATGTTGTAGACTTATTATGTAGGAGACCTAATAAACAATATTTCCCAGACTTCTTTTGATTTTATTTAATAGATCAATTTTGCATTGATGCAATATAATCTTTAATTCCAGCATTGACATTGTACCTTCACCCCAGTAAAAAATATGTTATCTTGGAAATGGACGATTCCATTGGTTATTAAGGTCCAGATTTGTTGTTTTCTAGGTATTTGACAGAAGCAATTAAGGCAACTAATATACAGCAATTCTTGCTATACACGAAACTCCTCAAATGGTCCATGTTTTAGGATCAGGAAGACATATATTGCTTTTAAGTCTAGCTCATGATCTTCCCATCAATTTCTGTATAAATAGCAGGTTGATAACATATTGTATTGTAGACATGAAAATTTGTCATAAAAATAGTAGAAAATTGATTAGGCAGATTAATCAAATTAATTGAGATCGAACCACTATCTGCATTGCGTGATTAGTTTCTAGTTAAGCGCCATTCAAATCAAACCTAAAATGAATGGGGTTCCATAGTAAAATAAGGTTTCTACATTAATTAACTAGTTTGAATTTCGAAATGAGGGTTCCCAGCGACCTCGCATTAAATGTCAATTAAAATTAGGGCACAAAGCCCACAATTTTGTGATTAAATAGGTCAAGCGGGCGTTCGAATGCCTTTTTGTGAAACAATGAAAAATCTAAAAACCCAGGAGTTTGTTGGGAAAACCAACCTCGAGCCCAGGGAGAAAGCACCCGGAAGAAGAAGAAGGTCTCATCTTTGACATAGGAGATGAGGACAAGTCAACAAGGGCACGCTTCTTAGGCCGGAAGACACGTTCTTGAGGGAGAGGAATGAAGGAGGTTCATGGCCTTCCATGCATATCGGTAAGAAAGACATGAAAACATGGTATGTGGAGTGCGAATTCAAAGATGCAGGCCCCGACATGGATATATTTAGAGAAGTAGAGAACTTCCGAGCCTAGCGATACTTGCATGGGTTATTATATCGGAATACTCATGCATTTGCAACAAGGGGCATCACCATTAGTCTCTCCAGAAAAGCAGGATGATCCGATTGTACAAATACATCCATGGAATATTTGTCACTTTCGAGCGTCACGGTATGAAGATTAACAGCACACGAGGGGTTGAAAACCAGAGAACAAAGGGGAGGCATACGGGCAGAACTACCTTTATTTAGGCAAAACTTAAATGAAGGATTACCGTCATTGGAAGTTAATGAAGGCCAGAATTCATGTCTACCTTCCCATGCGTATTGGTGAAAAGGATGAAGAGACGGGGTCTAATGCGAACCCGGGGACCACGAGTCTCTTAAGCTGTTATTTTCTAGAAAATTAGAACTAGGAATCCAATGCTGTAATACAAACAAACCACGGGATTATGCTTATTTGGAGAACTAAATAGCATTTTGGGCCGAAGTTCTTAGTATAGGAGCGACACATCATCATCGTCACAAGCAAGCGTTTATTAGAATAGTATGCCTTCCAAAGACTAATGTCTAGGCCGTAAGTCAACGTACCCTATTTTCATGAAAGCCATGTGATGGGTTGAGACTTCCCAAGCCATAAAACTACGGGGGCAAGGATTAAGAAGTATGAGCGGTGAGCAGTTGGGATCTCTAAGCACACTGAGGCTCTGAGCAGGAGATGGCGCAACATCTCTAGAGGCATGAGGATACTTTGCCCCGCCGCAGGCACGAGGATAGCTGCCCTCACGAGCATGAGGATAAGCGCTTATCCCTTCATACGGAGGTTCAGCTATGAGCCCAGTTGAACTCAAGGTTTGTGCTTGATAAAACTCAAAGGCGATCCATGATACATAGTTTGGTACTTATCCAAGTGTAATTCATAACCTAAAACAACACTTTCATGTTGTCCTACAAAAGGGGTGGATTAAATCGAGAAGGCATGCATACAGCAAGAATGAAAAGCTTAACGACAATAAAACAACCTTGTCAGAGAAAATAAATTAAGTGGGATAAAATCTAATGAGAGAGGTCCGATTGCATTATAGGATTCCACATAGAGTTGTTAGAGGTTCAAGAAGAAATACATCCTTTTATGAAATTTGAGGATCCTTCTGCAGGAAACACGCCAAACTTTCACCGAGGTCCTACAGATATTCAACGTAGAATATCCATGAATGAGGCCAAAGATCACGCACTAGGCTGTAGAACTGGTCGGGAACATATCTGGCTATGTCCTTGAAACTAAACTAGCCCCGGACATGGTCATTCGAGTACTAAAATTTGCTAAGGCCGATTAAAGAACATATCTCGTCATGTCCAAAAGCCTCTAAAGCGGACATAGTTGTCGACTACTAAAATTTGTTAAGGCGGTCGAGGAATATCCAGCTTGTCAATCGCCTTTAAAGCGGACAAAGACATCTTGACCAGCCTCTAAAGCTGATCGAGACATATCCATAGCATCCAGAGCATCGAGAGAGCCGTGGGGATGTACAATCTATCGAATTAATAAATCAAGTTTACACCATCTTAAAAGCAAAATTTGAAGCCTTTGCTTGAATTATTAGTTCATTGTGATATTGAACAAGCCACCAACAAGTAACCCTTAGAGGTAGAACATTAGCTTCCCCAGTGGAGGCTGCAATCAGATGGGACAACTCTAGTAGGCTCTAGGTGAAACTTGGACCGAGATCTGAGGAGCGCCTAAAACCCCAGGATCAATTGGAAGTGTGATGCTTGAATAAATGCAAAAGAAAATAAAATAAAATACAAGACATGAGGGTAAGATAAAAGTCAAAAGCAAGACTGGTGATAGCCTACACCAAGTGCATAATGTGGAATGCCAAGGGATACCCTACACATGGCTTGAAATGCCCAAACATTCATGCAATCGTAGAGATGCAAAAGCTCCAGGGATACGGATGAACTAACCATAGCTGGCAGGACAAAAGAAACAAAACAACAACAAACCAAAAGGATGATGAGCACTAGAGGCAAAACACAAAACACAAAGCACAAGCAAATCAAGACAAATCAAACCATGAGGAGTGCAATGCGTCGCTGACAACGAAGGAAGATGGCGAATTTGAGGACTCTAGCGGTCCAAAGAGGTTATCCACTTGTCATGAGGAAACACCAGCATACGATAGAGTAGCAGTAGGAGAAGAGCGATCATCTCAACTCATGATTTACTCTATATCAATCAAGAAAAGGATGAGAGTCAAAACACCAAAGAAGGTTGGAAAGTAAGTAGGGAGCGTTCACTTTGCTGCGTCCCTCAAACAAAGGAACAATTTGGGAACAAGGACTAAAAATTGAAATAAAGCAATTCCAGAGAGCAAGTCAATTAGAGAGAGAGCATAGAAAGGCGTTCTGGGAGCTCCTTCCCAATACCCTTAAAAACTCATGGTTTGCTCGAGACCCGAAGGCATTGGGGTACTAGGGATATATCTTTACCCTACGAAGATTTGACTAAAGTAAGTAGTCGCATCAACAAGGGATCTTAAAACTAGTAACATCAAGTCTAAAAACAAGCCACAAAACAAAGAAGGAAAAAATAAAGCAAGTAAAAGCGGCGGGGAAGAAGGGAGAATGCACCCGAATGAGTTCTAGGTTCATCACGCTGGAAGTTCGACTCTACGCTACATGAGATGCAAAGGGGCACACGAGAGTGCGAAGCCAAATCAAGGCCACAAAAGCAAGCGATGGGTCGGAAAAATGCGCATGCGGTCGTTCTTGGATGGCAGGAAATTTCAAAATTTCGAGAAAATTCTATAAAAAAATGAGCACAAACTACACTTAGAGGCAGCGAGGTTTAAGGTCGAATCTACCCAATCGGAGTCCTGAGCTAGGAGAAACAATTTCCAAAGTTGCCGGCGGTTATCGAGTCGAACCCTCAAAGTCAAAACTTCAGAACTCGTATCTCTGCTTCCAGGTGAACTGAAGACTTTCTACTATCAAAAGGGACATCTCGTAACAATCTTTGCATACACATAAAGAAATCTCAAAGCAGAATAGAAGTGATGCAAAAGTTATGAATATTCTGATAAAAGTGAAGTTTTGACGAACCAAAATACAGTTTTGGCGAAAATTGTTCTATCGTATTTTTTAGAAGACGAGAAGAGTTAAGATTAGATTTTTTATCATCAAAACTAGAAATTTACGATCCTGAAAGCACAACAAAAAGTAAAAAAATTCACATGATCATCAAAGCATACAAAGTCTTGATTTTTATGATGAATTAAAGCGTGAAGATCATCAAGAAATATGCACAACAACATCAAGACACACAATCAAGCAATTAAAGTATGAGGAAAGAATAAAGTTACTAACTTTATTGATGAAACTCCAAATTCTTCAAAAAGTTAAAAATTTTATGAAATCCTCAGCTTTAATCTTGTAGAAACATAGGAAAAGATGTTAGTATGATGACATAATCATATAAAAACATCAAAGTGTATCAAGTTGTACAAGAAATGAGAAAGAAAATCGAAAAAATACTGCGAAGCCTAGGCGAAACGTTGCTATGGTGGAGAGGAGATGAGGAAAATTTGATTTTGTCTCATCTCGTGCTTTTTAATAAATAGCTTCTAAGTCCGAAGCCTGGCCATTCATGGTTCTTGATCGACAAGTAAAGCCGTGTTCGGAAAATTAAGATAAGCGAAACATCTTGCTTGTAGCAGTGGTCAAGAAAATCCTCAAGAAAATATATAGGATGGCGAAAATTTTCACGTGAAATTTATCCCAAATATTTATCGATTACTCAAATAATCGATATTGACCGGAAAATTAGGAAAAAATAGAGTTTGCTAAAATTAAACTCTAAAATTAAAATAATTAATTACAGTACAGTCGAATTAATTATTTTAAATATTCTTTATGACTCAAATTCATGTTAAAATTGCATATATTAATTCGTTAAATCACAGTTCGAATTAATATCGATGTAATAAATCTGAAATCCCGGCATATAAACGTATTTATGTTAGTAGTAGACTCACAGAAAATTAATTCATTCGATCTCTACAGTTCGAAAATGAAAATGGGAATCTTAACATGTACTAAATTCATATTAATATCCAAATCCCAAATAAATTAATTTTCATTAAATCTCTACAGTTGAGAATTAAAAGCGTGTACGTGTACTAAATTCGTGTTAATATATAATCAAACAAATCAATTCTATTAAATCCTCTGCAGTCCGAGGAATTAATGGGTTTAACATGTACTAAATTCATGTTAACACAAACCCTCCAAAAATTTAATTCTCAGCAATTGAGAATTAAATGGGATCAACACGTGTTGGTATTAAATCTGCTAAATTAAAGTGCCATGATCGATCCTCGGGCAGAAGACTTAATTTAAGGATCGTGACATACAAATCATGCAACAAATCCTAAACAAAGTCCTCAAGCGACCGAGGGGAGTTGACCAGGATTGTGATCCGTAAATGTAGAAGATCCACAGCAAAACAAGATATATAAATCCTTGAGAAGTCCCAAATGACATGGATGATAACTAAGGACATGAAGGCCTTAAATGCAAAACTGATAAGTCAGCTCTGATTTAATCACAAATGGACCTCATACGATGGGAGAAGTGTTAACCCAGGACAGGGATATGTACTAAATTCACATCGAGTAAATGATATCAAATGCAACAAATCCAATAAGTCAAGCAAGAGACCGGATGTCATCCATAAAAGGAAAACCGTCTTTGAAAATAAGACCAATGAAAAAAGGCAGCACGTGTTGGAAAATAAATATTGTGGGTCGAACCGAGCCTACTCGTGTATGTACCCAGTTCGAGGGCAATGAAATCAAAATTTGTAAAAATAATTGAGGGTGGGCAACAAAAATGCCACGTGGTGATTAGGGTTCTCGATTAAATGTCCTAAATTCAAATCGAGCACCGAGATGACAGGGTTCTCGGAAATCAAACCACAGGTTAATCGAAGTAAAAATAAGGGTTTGTACATTAATTAACCCTAAGTTTGAACTTCAATCGGTTCACAGAAAACGACCTCGCGCGTTAAATGTCAATTAAAATTGGGGCTCAGCCCTTAATTTTATTGATTAAATCGACTAAACGGCATGTTCTGAAGGCCCGCGTGGCTGAAAATGAAGAATCTAACTATGGGGTTTAAAATAAAAAAGACTCCACAAGTTATGTGATTCAAAAGTAGAGCTACAAAAGTTGTGTGGTCCCAATCATTATTTCAGGAAGTCGTGTGGTGCAAAATCGAGGCTCCAAAGATCCGGGTCAAGTAATAAATACTTTTGACTAAAAACTCAGATTTACTTCCGTAGAAGAGGTGCCCCGAAATGGTTTCTTGGAGAAAAGTACTTCCAAAATTATCCGGGCAGCCCCGAATCTTGTATCAAGAATTTAGCAGTCGAATCGTAGTCCACGAAATCAAACCGGCCCGATCAGAAGCAAGCATTTGAGGCCCAAAAATCTATTAATACCCCGTTATTTGGCTAAAAATTTCATCTAATTCAATGAACAAATTTATAAAATTCACACAAAAACCATGCGAGAAAATACGAGGAAAACGTCTACGAAATTTACCACAAAGTTAAATCTTTGGAGCCTCCGGCAAAACACCACGTGGTGTTTAGGCTACCTCGGATGACCCGTAATGGCTGAAATCAAGGATTGTGCACAAGCAATAATCCTTCAAGTTAAGCAAAATCGTGAGAATCGGGCGTAAGGTTACCGAAACGCTTCGAATGACCGAGGATTAAAATACGTAGCCCACGATTATTCAAAAACTTGGATGAACACGATAAATTTCAAGTTTGATTCATCAAATCCCGGATATAGAGAAATAAAGAGTGAGTGTTTAGTCCCTATATATTTGGATTTTAGGCAAGGAAGCTCACATTTCTTGGGCCTATGCAGTTATTCGATTATCATCGACAAAGGTTGAAGTTTCACTAAATGCGATAAAGTAAACACACTAACAACAAGCTACCAAGGCCGCGTAATGAAGGTAGAAGTGAGGTGCTAGAAGCTTAAATCGAGTCTCGAGTGAGGCCCAATCTACTAGTCAGTATCTGATGCTTGTATTTCTTGGAGACGATGTAGTACAAGCAAGAAGCAACATTGCTTAAATGCCTTGCTATTACTCAGCTGTTCGAAGCTGGTGCTATCCCCGAATCAAGTGTCATATCACGACACTAAGTTACATCAAAATAAGCGGCCTCTCAGGCCACTAGTCCCGCCTGGTTAGAGCACGCGAATCTGAAGTCCGCTCAAGGCTATAGACATCGCTAGGAAGTCCCTTAAATGATTACTCAAAAGCAAAGTCTCGCGTTTGCGATAAGTCCATCAAGTCTGAAATAAACCGGCTGATCAAGAATCGAGGCCAGTCGAGTCCATACGGTCAACTTGCGGGGAATATGCTGCTAAGGCTCCCCACGTCTGGGACCCGTATCGAGTCCGGACTAGTCTGAGTCATCCAGACCGGCATCTATCCATTTCGCCTCGAGCTTCTATCCAAATCAAACCAAATCAAATCAAATTAATTTCGAGCTCAAATCGAGCCAAGTCAAACTTCTATCGACTTTCAATTGAGTCAAGCGAGTCAGACATCTACATGAATCGCTTATTAGCCTTTAGGGATCATCCGTTTGGACGGTCGTCGCCTTCGATTTGATAAAATGCATGCGAGAAATTTTCCCTACGGTGGGTTTTATTTTTACACTTCCTCATGAAATAATAAAATTCTACCATTACATATATTATTATCAATTTGTATTATTATCAATTGTTTTTATCTCTGTAGGCCAGGATAAAAAATATGCTCTTCAATAAAGTCTTCAGGAAGAGTAGACTAATAATACGAGTACTATTTATTAATTACAAGAATGTGTAAATCTCAGAAATTGGGGTGATAATAAAAAACTGATGGCGAGGCTATATGTATTATGGCAATTGAAAAGGATAAAAAATTGAGAGTACAAATAAAAAGTATATATATATTTTGAATGTCAATAATTATGTCTTTTGAGAGTCCTTGAGGTCGTATTAAATCGATTGGTTATGCATGGATATCCAAGCGCGTAATTTTATAGACCGCGAATTAATAAGCAATCATTCCAACACATGGAACCTGATTTTCTGGTGATCAAATAATGGACGAAATCGAGAGGTTGAATATGATACTACCATGTCAAGAATTCATAGGATTCATATTAACAACCAATTAGTTTTAGAATGATGTCTTATTGAACTTATGAAGTCTCTTGTAGGTGTGGCTCAAGTCCGTTTCATGGATTTCCACATGGTATCAAGTATAAATTACACGTGTAATTCCCTTCCAATTGATGTGATCCAGAATAATAGTCTCACATTAAATATGTCAAATCATACGATGTGGTTTATTATAAGATCGCGAGCTATATTCATTTACAATCAATTGATTTTAGGATCAAAATCATAAATTCTTAATATATATCTTTTTATCCAAATGATGAGACATTCATTAACTCCTTGATTGTAAGTTTAAATATACTTAAATTTGCATTAAAAGATAATCAGAAATCAAGGGAAATGACACAATAATTTCTACATGTAAACTAATTGTGACACAATCCTCTCATCAGTCACCGAAAAAGAGACTACACATACGTGCCATCGTCACGTACTAATCCACAACAAAACGAAATAGAAATTGCAGAAAATCAAATATTACAGTATATGTTGAAGTGTCCCAAAATTGGCTCTACATTTGTGCCAGCTGTGTGTTGAAATCTCTAGGCTAGTGACTACTTCCTTAACTTAAAAACTTAATTTTATATGCTCATGAATTAATAATTAAAAACTTAATTTTATATGCTCATGAATTAATAATTAGGTGGTATTTGACTCAAACTTTCACAAGAAGGTTTTGGATTTTACTTTTGTTGGAAGCATAATATATATTCTATTTTCTATATAACACTTACTCTAGCTGTTATTAATTAGAAATTTTTGTATTTATAATTATGTAATCGTACTCTTCCATGCTAATTTATAAAAAAAGGAAAAAAAACTTAATTTTCTATAATTCAAATTGATGAATTTACGAACTCATCAAACTTATTATAAAATCATAACTTCGATCAATAACCTAATTATCATGTTAATAATAACAAAATTGACAACACTATATATAGTTTTCGTCAAATAATCTATATACCATATATACAAGTTATTATAGTTGAAAATTGATTTCAAAAGTTAACCGTTAAATTGAAAAACGTAACAATTTTTTTAAGATTGGATATTTTAGAAAGCTAATAATGTTAATAATTTACTCATTCCAAAATTAGTATTTCAATTCTTTGTCATTTTAAAATAATTTTTATATTACAAATGAAGTGTCATTATCAACAAATAAAAGTGGAAAAATAATTGATCTTTAGATTAATATTCAAGGTCCTTGAACCCGTAAGTAAAAGGCCCTCCAATTTTGCTTGCGTTTGAAGCCTCTTTCTTGCATGTTATACATATCTACATTTTCTTCCCAAATTCCAATACTCCATATATAAGTCAATTGCCATTCTGTCTTGATGTAATATACTCAAAATTTTATCTCTATTTCTGTGCTAGCTTAAGGAAATGGTGGTAAAAAGGTGGGTCGGTTTTGAGGGTCATATGTTGTCTCTACCTCCTTTCACACCACCTTCCCCCTCATCAAATTTCTCTCTATAAATATAATTACTCACAAAACTCACATAAAAATAAACATCACAAACAAATCACTACTACTTCGAACTCTTGATTATTCTTGATCTCATTCACTTCCACACTTGCATACACTCTTGTCCCAAAATTATTGTCCTTTTGATAAAACAAATGAATGATCATTATTACAATCATCAACATACTCATAAAATGGTTGATCATTCTCCAAACTCTGAATACAACACATTCTCATCTTCGTCTTCATCATCCATAGAGCAACATCATCAACCCAAACCGGACCTAAACAAACACAGACTCAAACGCGCAAGACAAGAAATCAAACCCCCTTTTGATGATCATGAGAATGATGATGACAATGATCATCAAAACAAGAAAAGAAACACTAGAAAAAATAGTGGAAATACCAATAATAATAGTAATGGGAGTAGCAAGCATCCAGTGTATAGAGGTGTACGAATGAGGGCATGGGGAAAATGGGTATCCGAAATCCGAGAACCCAAGAAGAAATCCCGGATCTGGTTGGGTACTTTTTCCGACCCGGAAAAAGCAGCCCGGGCACATGATGTAGCTGCTTTAGCCATTAAAGGAAATTCAGCGATTCTAAATTTTCCCCAACTGGTTGACTCGCTTCCGCGGCCTGTCACGTGCTTGCCACGTGATGTGCAAGCGGCCGCGGTCAAAGCTGCCAACATGGACCATTTGCATCCCATGTCAGCGAATTCTTTTTCGAATTCGCTGACTACATCATTATCGTCGTCTTCCTTGATCTCTTCTTGTCAGACTCCGTCTTCTGATGACGTGTCAATGCCACAAAGGGAGGTGGAGGAGGAACTCGGTGAGATTGTTAAGCTGCCGAGTTTGGGATCGGGTTATGACTCGGTTGCTCAACCGAATCATAACGAGTTCGAGTTTGTTGACTCGGTTGTTATGGAATATGGATGGGACTATAGTCACCCGTGGATGCACATGCAAGAATGTGGAGGTTATAGTTTTGGTGAGAATAATAATAATAATATTATGTTAGGGGTAGAAAGTGTGATTTCTGGAAGTTTTGAGGACTTGTTATTATGGTAATAAAAATAAACTAGTGAATAGTTTACTTTTGTCCATTCTGAAAAATATTTGGAGTTTTGACCACTTTTACTTTTGTGGAGTTTTTATTTAGGTACACTTTAGATCTTTCTTTTTCTTGTTTTTACCCCCTTAGGTGGGATCAATTATACTTTCCTTTCATCTCAAGTTCTCTCACCTAAATATAGTAAGGCATTGAAAGAAGATTGGTAAGGCCACATCAAAGTTGGTCCACAGTCCATTCTACTATTTAATTCATTTTTTTATATATCGCCATTTAATTAATATTTTCCCCTCAATTATTAGTCCATTTATTTAATATTCCAATAATGCTTTAAATATATGAACTTATTAATGAAACTTTTTTTTATATTCAATTGATATTTATTCTCCAAAATATGAGTAGTTATCCGATCAATATAATAACGTGAATAAGATAGTAATGCCATAAATCATAAACTTCCAAATCTGCTCCACATAAAATTAAAAGTGGTTGATCAATATATATTGTCTCTTTATGGCATGCAAGTTTTACTTTATGCAAGAATATTATGAGCATTGCTGCGCTACAAATGCTTTGGACAACTTCTGGGGCTATACTTATTCTTCCTTTTGTTACTTTAATGGTGTAAGAAATTAAACCTACCTCATCATCTTAAATTAAAGGGAAGGTTAAAATTTGATAAGGGTGGTTGATTTTTATATAAGAGCTCACCATCTTTTCTATAATTGGAGTACATGAAAACAATGATTCTTCTTCCATGCAGTGATATTTTAAGATCAAGTACTCCGGACTCCGGAGTCCCGTCTCTATCTCATCAAATAATTGAATAATTTCGAATTTGGTAGTTGGATTTTTGAGCTTATTTGATTGATAATGGTATACAGCCAGCCCTGATATGTCCTGGATGCAAGTTTGAAACGAGGTATTGGTCTCAGCTGAGCACATTCAACTGCCAAGCCGCAAATTGATCCCATGTATTTATTTACTGATCTTGACTGATCCTCGAGATACGGATTAAACAAGGGATCGAAAGACCTTTCTTTGATATATTGTATAGTTTAATCTCTTTGTCCCTTCTTTGATATGTACTGACCTGGACAAGCCAAATCTTCTTTTGATATGTGTGTGTATTTGTCAATGGGACTTGTGTACGTGACTTGACATGGGGCCTCGCCTTTTAATGCTTCAATAGCTTTGAGCTGAGTTTGGGACCAGCTCGTAGCCTTCTTTCAAGAAATAAGAAGCATCAACTCGATGAACTCTGGCCATTTTCCCTTGTGGAGCGGGCGTTCCGGTGCACCCATGGACGCAGAAAGTAGTGGGCTGAATTTCTGATCCTTCCTTCACTTTGATTTTTGTAATGGCCTTAGTAGCCATGTTTCCTCGTAGCTGATTGACAAGTTAACCTCTGTGGTATTCAACAGCTCTTCCTTCCTTTGAATCTCAAACTCTAGAGTCGTTCCTTTGAATCTCAAACTGGCCTTTGGGCCAGATTCACCTTCAAAAACTCAAAGTTGTTTCAAGTGTTTCTACCGATTTTTCTCTCTTCAGCTGTAGTTTTTCCACATTTTTAAGCTTTGCTTTTTCTCTCCACCGCTTGCTTATCATTTTCTTCTAAAAAAGAGTGGGGGGGATATTTATAGGTTTTCTCGAGCCGTTTGATCACAGATCCATCTTTCAGTATTACGATCTCTCATTCGTCAGTATCTTGAGATACCTGAACCTCGTTTATTATTTCACACTTCATTTGCTCTCCAAGAAATGGAGCTCGGGACGCCTATTTGTGTGGCATTTTTAAGTCAAAATTAATTATTTACTGACTCCTATATTTCCTTGTCAGACATCAGTTCTGTATTCTTTCTAAAAACCTCTATTCTCAGTTTTGAAAAAAGCGATTTAATTAATATAAAACCCTAAATCTAACTTCAAAATCACTCTGCGTGTTTGAATCCCGGGAACTCTATTATTTTCACATAGCTTGAATTTAATTCGGAAGCTCGGGTGAACCCTAATCAACACGTGTCATCGTGTGATCGGTTGTGAATTAATTAAATTAATAAATCCATAAAAATGAATTTTATTTATTTAAATTAATAAAACTTTCACTATCTACATATACTCCTATAATTATTCAAACGGAGATTATTTTATGTGTAAAATAATATCTCAAAATTTTAAGTTTAAATTGAATAGGATAATTTCTTGAAAATAGTTACTATATTATTTCAAAATATGAGTATTATAATTTATGAGAGAGTATTACAAATGTAGACTCTTCGCTAACTATTACGCTTGTATAACAAATTCAACCAATTTGATATCTCCCCGACTGAGGCCCCCGGTACTATTGCCTTCCACCAGCTGAAATGTAAATGAAAATTGAATAGAGTCATAGAGAGAATTATATAAATACTATGCTTAAATCCAATGCAAGTTAATTTGGTAGTTATAATATTTAGTTGTTAAGATTGGTCCATCATCGACACTGGATTATTCCATCACTCAATTAACACAGCCCTCCATTTACCTCCAACTCTCGAAATTGGCACTTATCCCGACGCCGTTCCGCCCGTTAAAACACTAACCCGTAGGGGTATTTTAGTCAAAATAGTAACTTTTTTAGTGAAATGACAATTTTGCTCCTTAATGAAACTTCCTACCTACTACACTGGGTGAAATAGGGGGGCAAATAGTCATTTCTACAAAAGCAGATAACAACTCGTGGTGATTTGACTAAAATACTTCCTAGTTTGAGTTAGTGGTTTTAACTTGCCATTGGACGCTCTGACCAAATTTTAATAATTCGTCGGTTGGGCATTGAATAACACGTTAATAATTGATGAATGGAAACCGAAAGATTTTTAGCCCATTAATTTATTAATGTAAATAACAGCATGTATTATAAGATTCATAAATATCAGCAAATTAAACGAATAGTAGGGCCACAACAAAAAATACAAACCGACTGAACCGAACCGAAAATAATGTGAAATTTTTGGAACTAATCTGAACTCGAATCTCGATTAGGGCTCCCATGGCCTGAGAACTGATTCACTTAGGTTCGGCCTTTGAAATAACCGAACCGAACCGAACCGATTTCTAAATTTTGTGTAGATTTTTCAATTTTTATTTATTATCCTTTTCAAGATCTTGTAGTATTTGCATGTGTACATTTTAAGAAGGGGAATTTAGATTTAACTTTGTTCATTATTGATATAATGAAATAAAATATATATAAATCTTTCTAAAACTAATAATAATATAGTGGAATACAAAAGCATATGTAAAAAATTAAAGGGATTATCAATGTGTATGTAAATTGTATAATTAATCTTAAAAAGGAGTTCATTGAAATTACAAGTGGTTAAATCTAGTTTAAAAACCAATTTTGAGTTCAGACTATATGTTAAAATGTCTCAAAAACCGAATTTAACCCAAACCGAACCGAACTATGTGGAACCGAGATTTAACCGACGGAATCGAAATCGATTTAGGTCAACTTTAGAGTAGAATTGTGCTCATTTAATTTTACCAAAACCAACCGAACTGAACTGTCAACTCCTAAATAAGAAATAGCCTTTGTTCAATGCAAACTGTAAGATACGATTACATTTTTGATAAATAATACATGTATTACATTTTGATATTATACGATTACGCTATAATAACTTGCTTAATTTTTCACTCATGTTTACGTTTGTTATCTATACTGCAATTATTAATTGGCAAGAAATGTTTGTCTCATTATTCGTCACTTCCTCTTTAATTTTCCTTTTCTTTTGATTGGCCTACTTCTTTTATTTCCCTTTTCTTTTGATTTTCTTCAACACGACTCTCATTAATAAATCGATTATTATTTTATTTTCTTTAATTTATTTGCACTTGTATATGGAGATATTTTTCAATTTAAGCAGGCTGGATTCAACATTGCACGTGAAGATGATATACGGGGTAAATAAATTGGTGAGAGTTAGTTCAGAAGTAATGGCCAAATTGGTAGTAAGAAATGAAATGGGGCATCCAATAACAAATATGTACATACATATATATATTGTTTGGAGGGTATTGTATTATTTCAATCTAACCAATTCTTATTCCATCATGAAACCTTGATGAATAGATTATTCTAATGTATTAATACTCCTTCGATTCATCAATGCCACTTGTGGGTCTAATAAATCAATATGAAAATAGTACAGTTCATCAATGCTCATGCACATATAATTCGATCATTAGTAAGTACAGCATAAAATTAACTTATTCGGCAATATTTATCAAAGTGTGATGAGGATTAGTTTGAACGTGCAAATTAACTAAGGGGATAATAATCATGTGACTAATAATCACATATAACCTACCATTTAGATGTTAAAGAGACAAAGAGTTGAAGTTGGAAAATGACGGATGCTTTAATAGACAAGCTATATAAGGGACATTGGTCAGCTAGTCTGCAACTCTGCTCAACTGCGTCCATGAAAAAACGATTTCTCACCAGTTGCAATAAGTTTGGATAAACTTCTTACATGCTAACAAAGTTAAATTCTGTACATTGATTTTATTTTATTGTGCCCCTTACTTAAATTTCTTTGATGTAAGGAAACTGTATATTCTTTCTTGTAAAAAAGTAGAGGCAGAATTGTTTACTATAGGAATCGAAAATATAAAGCATATATCTTCTAAATAAATCGTTACAGGTAAAAAAGAGCGGTATATGAATCAAGCGAAACCGAACAAGAAAAAATTATGATTGGCTTGGTGACTATTCAATTCGAGCAGAGTCTAAGTAAGGCTCTCATTTAATTTGCATTTCAGAGAAAGCTAGAGTCGAATTCCGAGGCTGCATTTTCTCAGCCACCTGTTCATTCGAATTCAAGGTCAATCCCTGGCGATTGTAAATAAAATCTAATTTAATAAATAAATTAAATATTTCTATTTCATTAGAAAGAACATTTAAGTAGATTCACTTTTGAAATTTCAAATGCTCATTTGTATACACATGATATTCAAATATCATAAAAAATCACAATAAGAAATGAAATATTAATATATCCATAAACTAGAATAAAAATGTTCTCGAAGCATTTTTCTAAAAAAAAACTTCGTGAAAAAACTCATACATGATTAATAATTTAATATTATATCAATTCCTTTTATTCCTATTTTGATTTAATTGAATTTTTAATATTATATCACTCCCTTGGTTCTGTGATATTTACTAAAAAATGAAACTTAAATGAATTGACACGTCAATTAAGCCTCATTATTATCTTCGAGCTTTCCCCTCATTAGATCAGCCTAGGCCATCTTAATGCCCAACTATGTGTTTCGGTGCGATCATCTCATGCACAACTCCATCCCAAATAATAAATAGGTTGCCTGGCTTTACTAAGTAACCTGGTCAAGTTATTTCTCCGTCCTTTTAATTGTATTTCTTAGGCATTTGCATACATAAATTAAGAAAAAATAAAACCAGTCAAAAGACATCAAAATATAAAATGTCTAATTGATTGGTTGATAATTTAATAAATCTAAAATACCAAATTACATTGAAATTGTAAAATATAATTTCTACGCTAAGATAAAAGATTTTAAATAAAAAGCTAGCTGCTAGAAAGACAACCAAAGCAAGAATCCTACTTGGTATGTAACATATTCAGAGTCCCACCTGGTCAAATCCCTGGAGCGGATTGTCAAATCGAGTAAGGGACAGGGGCACTGAGTAATTAACTATAGTACTGGCATGGTAGCCACATATCATCATTGGTGATAACTACTTCTTCCGTCCCTAAATCTAATCTCCATTTTAATTTTATTCGAAATAAGTCAATTGACTCAAATATTTTATTTATTCTCAGATAATATCTTCAGTTTAAATTATAAGAATAAAAAGAGCACTCAAATATATTTTTATCATATATTTTCTTGGCAATTATTATAAAACATAAATAAAAATATTTACTATCAAAATTTAATTATAAAATAATATAAAAAATCAAAATGAAAATTAGATTTAGAGAAGGAGGCAGTACTTTGATGAAATGGATAAATTAAAATGATTGTTAAAACACCTCATTAAATAGCACATCAAATAAAGAAAAAAAACAGCTTCCATCCAGCTAAGATATGTTTTGGATATAAGACAGTTGCATTTTAAGCCATGTGGGTTCCCTAATTTTGTTGCTAATTTAAGACTCCTTCTATTGAACAATTGTGATGACTAGAAGCTGCCAAATTTCATAATTTCTCTCAAGCGTAAAAAATATAATAATATTTAGATTAAAATAATCGACAGTTTTATCTATAAAAAAGCTTTTATATTAAAAAATATAAAAATTATATTGAGTTAAAAAAATATATTAAAAATTGTAACAATCAAGCATTATAAAAAAGTAATTTTTTTTTCTAAACATCATATATTTCAAAACTTAATAAATATATACTTAGCTTCTTTCCACGATCCCTATATATGTTCCATATCTAATATTACCATTGTTTTTTTTTTCCACCAATAAGTTGCGGAGAATATAATGGCTTAAAAGCCTTAAATTCATCTTACTTATGAATTATGAGCTTTATCTTTAATTTGTCCCCTCAACATTCTATCTTTTTAACTCACATTTTGTAATAAATTTATGTTTGTTTAAATATAAAGATTGAGGTTCAGGAGTCATTTGAGACCAGAAAAATAGTTTAGGGGACAAGACAGACAAGAAAAATAATTTAGGACTGATGACAAAGAATCATAGTCGGTAGAATCAAATTGAAAATAAAACGCATAGTTCGGGAGGGCAAACAAGAAATTAGCCTTTATTATGCTAAACAACAACTATTTTCAAACAAATTTTCGCTTAAAACGAAATTAAAAAAAAAAAGGGAGGGAGGTTCTTGTTAGATAATGGGCTAAGGAGAATGTACAAATGGTCCTCGACTGAAAGCTCAAAAGCTACCTCTGGGACTTGTATAAGTGCAATTTATAGTCCCTCATTATAAACTAGTTGCATAAATAGTCTCTAAAGTTTCAGATTGACGCACTAGTGGTCCCCGATTTCCATACACAAGTAATGGGGAAAAGCGACTACTCGCACATGCTTCGAAACTCTAAGGGACTACCAATGCACTAATGCAAATTTCAGAACTAAGTCTTGATTTTTTGTCAAACTCCAAGAACTCTTTATGCAACTAACTCCAACACTAAGTTATTAAGTCAATAGTGATTGTATTAATTAGTTGTTAATAATAATAGGAATTTTCTAACGTGCCCTTAGGACACAAGATAATGTATATAAATACACAATTTAAACATTTAATTTGTTTCAAAGATAATGTATTATTATGATTTTATTTAATATTCCCTTTTTCTAGCATTTTCATTCCATCTTCTTTGCTTTTCATTATATGCATATTGACCAAATTTTTTATATTAATAATCATATTGGGGCAAAAAGATAATTATTAATTGATTTATGGTATCTCAAGGGCCTCTATGATTAAGTCGGGTCAATATAATATGACAATGGGTGTGGAATTAATAGAAAAAACGGAACTATACAACAAACTTTGCAATTAAATAAACTATACGAAAGTTACACAAACGATTATAAAAAATGAGACAAAACAATTACAACGAAACGAAAAATCGATGGAGTCACGCTACAACGCTCTTTAAAACGATTCGACCTCTTCCCTCGGTGCTGCGATCTACGTAGACGACGCTTTCTAGGATAAACCACCTCACGATCGTGGCTTCACTAGCACTATGAACCGATCACTTAAATCCCACTGACGATCTGGTATCACTCTTGAACAAAAAATCAATGGAAGAGACGGGAGCCGCTTCTGATTTCAGAAGCCGCTTGGATTTCTTGTGTCTTTGGTCAGATATAATTTAGGGATAAGTAGAGGTCGCGCAAAACGTTTTTTTTTGTATTAAGGTGCAATAAACACCCTAACGAGCAAATAAAACGTATAACGCCATTTGACGAATGCCAAATCAAATTTCCGATTAAGTTTGAAATGTGCAAAATGAACTCGACTGAAGCAAAGTTGGCCGGCACGAGCCCCTCCTTTCGAATCGTGACTGCATGTCCGCAGTCTAAGCCACGCACTAGCTTCACAATTTCCGAGCTCATTTACCCCGGATTTGCACCTCCGCTCGCTGGCGCGCCAGATGTTTTTGCATAAGTAGTCAATCACACATTGGCGGCTATCAGAGCCTGCATTTATAAAGTGTGACTCTCCCACACTCTCATCCAATGTGGTACAACACAATTTTTCAAACTTTACGGTTTGATCCCATCTTTGCACAAGCCTTGGCTGGACAATAATAACGAGAGGCAAATTTGGATTCACAAATGCTCTTAATTATTCTCTTTATATCCAACATCCCACATGAATCAAAATTTGTATTCAAACAAAAGCAACTTAACCTTACTCACAATGTGTCTCGATCCCACTCAGACGTTTCACTACTCGTGGTCCTGCTATGCCCCTGACACGCAATTGCTCCGTAGTTGTCGCCAAGAAATGCACCCTCCCTGGTGCGATTTCTTTCCTTCTTAAAAGCCTGCCCTTTACTTTAGGCCTCACATGAGGTGGACTCTTCATATTCTTTCTGGAAAGTAACCCCTGGGCCATGTAATTCTTTCCTAGTGATTCTGCAGAGTCATTAAAAGCATAACTTAACCTTACCCCCCAAGGGTATCACTGCTTTCTCATCTTAGGGAACAGTAGGGAAATCCCCACAGAATCTACTAATACACATGAGCCAGCTTGTCCCTTGAAACCTGGAATTTTGGGATCTCCAATCAACAAGGTAGGTTGTCACCATTCATATTTTTTCTCAAGGGTTTTCAATCTCATTCATTCTCGGCGGAATTCTCAACTAGTTCTTTCTTTAACCCCTCGATCATTGAACTCAGCGAAGTTATCCTTGATCTACAGTGATAACTCCAGCCTGAGAGTAATTCTCTTAATGGCATTAAGGTCGCTGACGAACGCTGCCTCTGACTTCAAATTGGCTTATATGTTGGTCACAAAGCCCTCCCACCGGTAATTTTATTGTCACAATATATGCAAATTTGAGGCAATGTTTTCTAATCTCTAATATCCTCAAGAAATTGTCTTAAACGACCGGCTTCTTCCCTACACTTGTCTAAGGCAATAAACCCATCATGGATCCGAAATTAACTTTTGTTTTGAGGACTTCCAATGCATAATAGCTTGCACCGCCTAAAGTGAATACATATCCACTTGTAGCCATTGAATCACCACTATATGAGATCCAATTTGCATCAGTGTACCCCTCAAGGCCAAATGATAACGCCAGAGTATCAGTAAACCCGTAATCCCAAGTGTAATGTGCTCAAGTACTTAAGTACTCGTACTATAGCTTCCCAAATGATCGCTACCTCGGATTACTCATACCTACTCAATTCTGGTTAATTAATGTTTCTATGATCCCAAGCCCAGCATAACTCACTCAGTATTAATGAAATCTCCAATAACTCGAGAATACTCAAGTTGAGACACACTTTTCCCTTTATTCTTCGGAGGCATCGATGATCATCATCGAGTCGATATTCTCCCAAATCATCTTGGAAAAATTTCCCAAGAATCTTATCGACATAGTGTGATTGGGTTAACACCAGACCGGGAGTTCTCAAGCTTAAATTACTGACTCTCAAATAGATCTTCTCGTCTCCATGTCCTTCATGTCAAACTTGAGTTCAACATATCTTTGGTGGATCAATCATCTTTGATTGCTACTCAACAATGAGCATTTATCCACATGGCCAAGCGTAGAATTACATATCCCTTCTAGTGGATTTTTACATAAACACACTTCATACACTCATTGATTTTAAATCCACCGAAAGCAATATTCTGTCAAACTTCGTGCCATCGCTCGACGCTTGTTTTAACCCATACAAATATTTGATAAAGTTTAAGATGTTTTCCTTTCTTTTATCCTGAATCATAAAACCTCAAAGTTGTTCCATGTAAATTTCTTCATCTAATTCTCCATTTAAGAAAGTCGCTTTTTGTCCATTTGACGTATTATCCTAAATTCTATTTTAAGAATTAAGATTAATCCCAACGGATGTTTAATACTTGGTTTCACCTTTGAAAATAAGTATCAAAATATTTTAGTCTTTCTTTTTGTCTATTCCCACAAATGACTAGTCTCCTTTTGTACTTATCTATCGCCCCATCGCCTTTCACTTCAGATAGCTTCTTCCAAAGCGGACTATCGGGCCAACTGACAGCCTCTTTGGTAAGTCTTAGTTCACTCTCAAGCATATAATGCTACAAAAAATCGAACTAAAAAGACTTCTCGACACGTGCCCTTTATTTTCACGCCGAGGTTCTTTCTCCCCTCAATTTCTTACCTGACTATCCATAGTCTCGTGATCAACACTACCCTCGTGTCTTACATGCCCTTAGATGTCGGCACCCTTGGTTGGATTTCCCGGTTCTAAGCTTATGTTCGAAGAACGCGGTTATTCCTTCCGTGAGAATATTGTATTCTTGTTCACCCTGAATTGTCACTCTTATGAACAAGAAACCGATATGCACATTATTAGAGCATATCTCAATAAAATTGTATCAACCGCTTTTTTACGACCAATAGTCACCGGCTAGGAGGAGTAACATGACCTTCGCCAAACACCCCACACTCAAGATGTTCAGAGGTTGGATGCCTCTCAGCCTTTGAACAATTCAAAATGGTTATCCCCATCTTTACGAGGAATTTTAGTTCAAGAGTGTAGTTAGATTGCCTCCCATATGCCTCGAGGTAAGCCCGAACTTGTCAACAAGGCATTCATCATCTCTTTAATAATCGATTTTTTCTCGGTAATCCCATTCGATTGAGGAGAATATGGCGGGTTACTTCGTGAAATAAACAATTCATTTTAACAAAATTAACACTTAAAATTGGGTGGAGTATTTAAGACATTTCTAACCAATTTATTAGACTTATCATTTTTATCTTTTCTTCCTCAAGTTGATTTCTTCAACTTTCTTTTATAAAATGCAAATCTATCAATTGCCTCATTTTACTTTTCATCAAGTATTACATAGCAAAAATTCTCAGAATTATCATCAAAGTGATAAAGTACTCATTTCTTAATTTTGCATTGAACTGGCTCATATCATTGTACGCCACGGAACAAGATTGAGAGGCTTTGTTATTTCTAACCACGGTTAGAAATAAGCCAAGCCTCAGAGATTTTGCTTTCAACACACAAGCCACTTGTAATTTTAATATAAAATTCAATAGGCATATCTGACTATTCTTCGCAAAGTATTAAAGTTCATATGTCCCAACCTACTATGCCATAAATTAGAGTACTTATAAACATAGGCAATATTATTTTTATTCATCTTATTTGTAACTATTACATTCATTTTGGAAAAGGGCATTTAACACATAGCCTTTCCAATAAACATACCCGAATTTAGAAAGTACAACTTTATCGACTCAATTACAAGTTTAAAACCATGTTTGCTAAGTAAAACCGCATACACAAGTTTCTTCCCAAGTTCCTGACATGGATGGTAAATTGATTTTCCCTAATTCCGGTGACTTCCTTCTCAAGTCATTCTCAAAGACCACAGCTCATTCCTCCTCAAGCCGTTGAGGTTGCATTATTCACCATGTACATCTTCTCACCATTCGCAAGTGGCTTGAAAGTAGCAAAGGGATCTTGACCGAACAAACATGCGTAGTAAGCACCGGTATCGATCCACCCTCCGCTGGTTCAGGCCTGGCCAAAGTTCAATTCCCGTGAAATCACAACCGACAAGTTGATCTCTGGCTCCGATTCTTTGGTGACCACATTCGCCATCTTTTTTCCCATTGTTACTCTTCTTGGCCGCTTTACACTGCTGACTTATGACCACGCTTGTTACAATTGCAAGTAATACCCTATCAAAAGCCTCATATGAATTCCTCGAGAAGCCGAACCACTTTTCTTGGAAATCGCTTCCTTAGGTGCAAATCATTCTTCTTTTTCCCCAGGAATTTCTAAGACCCAAATCAATAAACATTCACCTTAGACTCCCCCAGAGGAGTCATAAACAAATACAATCCTAGCCTTCCTATCGCTTCAATTCCTCTCGCTTAACCGATAATCGCAGAACATGTTCATATCCTTTCACAGGCTCGTATAATTCCCTTTAGTCTAACCAAGATGAACCTTGAAACATTTCGCTCACTCATTCCTTCAACTTGAAGCTCGTGGAAGACAACTTCAAGTTCTCGGAACTGGTCATCCACCAATTTTCCATCTACCATTTTATACTCTAGAAATTTACCCACAATACATTTCTGAACCCGAGGCCCTGAGTCTTATACTGAACTCAAGGCCCTTAACACTCCCTTTGTAGAAGCGTATGTTTTATATACGCTATACAAATCATTCGACAAATAAAGTCAATAGATACACCTATGACTCAAATACCTGAGTGTCCTGTGAGTACCAAACTCCAAACACCACTATCTTTGAACTGTAGGAGGTTCTCAACCAAGAAGCGTTGTAAAATTCAAGGTCAGCTTTAGATATAACATCACTTGTTCTCTCCACCTTTGAAATTCTCGTCCGAAACCGTGGCTTACGTTGATCATTTTTCTCGCATCACAGAACATTTCAGTGGGTCGATGACAATGTAATCATAGTAAAAGTCGTGGTGGAACAATTTCGAACTACCACCAAATGAGGTAACAACAACAATGAACAACCAAGCAGTAAACAAAGACAGAATAGGAGCGAAGTTAATTCCCCGACAAACGAACAGCTTTGACAATCAACACCACCATCCAAAAACCCCACTCCATTAACCGAGGGGCTTTACCATCACTGCGTGATCCACCATAGATGTATTAACATTGGATTCCACAAGAAAGGTTGTGTGAGTCTCGAATGTAATTACTGCTTGGAAGTTTATAGGGAAACCCATTTAGAAAAAATTTTGGAACCATATTGAAACAAAACTTTGCGAAATTAAAATTAATACAAAACCCCATACGAAAGTTACACAAACGTATTGTAACAGGGTAAACAATTATAAATCAAACGAAACCAGATAGAGTCACGCTATTAACGCTTCCTTAAAACGTATTCGACCTCTCTCTCCGTCGGTGCTGCCATCATTGCAGACGCACGCCTCCCAGATAAACCACCTCACGGCTCCCCACCAAGACTCATGAACCGATCGACGAACCCGCCTCTACGAAGCTCGAGTATCACTGAACAAAAAACCCAAAGTAGAGAGACTGAGCCGGATTTGTGAACTCAAGTCAGGTTTTTTGATTTCTTGTGTTCTCATTTAATGGATAATCCGTGGATAAGTAGAGGTCAGTTAAACAAACGTTTTTTTGTATTAAGGTGCACTAAACACCCTTAATGAAAGCAAATAAAAATGTATGTAACTCCGCCATTTGATTTGAATGCCAAATCAAATTCTGATTTCAAGTTTGAAATGTGCAAAACCTGAATCCCGACTGAAGCAAAAGCTACCGCACGAGCCCCTTTCGAACTCCAGACTGCATCCGCATGTCGCATACACGCAATCACTTCACAATTTCCGGCCTCATTTACCCTTGATTACACCCCCGCCTGGCGCTGCATGTTTTTAAAGGTGAAGTTACCAGCATTACTAAGGCTATTGAGTCTTACTTATAAAGTGTGACTCTCCTGAAGACTTCTCATCCAATGTGGTACAACACTATTTTTTAAACTTTATGGTTTGATCTCATCTTTGCAATAAGCTCTATCGATTAATAATAAACGGTGGCGCAAATTTTTGATTCACAATGCTCTAATATTCTGTTTATATCCAATTATCGAAAGTTTCTTTTGCCAATTGTTTAATTTTATTATTCCCTTAGTGTTTGTGAATTCCCCACCGTTAAATTAAATAATTTAATCGATTCATTTATCTTTGGAAAAGTCGCTCTAACATGCAAAAAACTCCGATGTATCATATTGAAAGCATTTAGCTAATATAACTACCATGTTTTGAAGACCAACAACAGTCATTGGTGGCATTTACCATAATCCAACAGTAAGTGCCCTCTTGACCCATGAGTCACTAATCTTTATTTTGATAATAACAAATTACAATTAAGTATTGCTATTTAAGTGACTTCTACAAGACTACATGGCCATGCCCTTTATGATGGATGTCTCATACATGCTTGGTAATGAATTTCATTAATATCTTAGATTGATTTGAGAGATATTTTAAATGATTAAGCTTATTTAAATTGTGAGTTCTGATTTCTCTCTCAATCATTTGTATAAACTTGTTCTTGATTGATCCCGATGAACTTCTAAATAAATCGAAGCAAAATTACCCTTGGTGTCATCTTATGATCGATTGCGAATAAGATCAAAGTTAGAGGATCAAGCTAGAAAATATTGCAATACAAACCTGCAAAATCGTTCGAAATCACTGGAGCCATTGCTATCTAGGACCCAGCGAAATTAATTGCCTCCCACCTCGGGTTCCTTCTGTGAGGCCGATTGTTTTGCATTTTATAAACCATTTTAAACAACGGCTCCCCCTCAGGAGCCGATACAGGATCCGATTGTGGATTTCACGGTGTGGTTTTTTTGGACACTTATAAAAGCATTTCATCACTCTTCAAAATCCAACTTTGCAACCAATTTCATCAATTCTCATTTGTTCCAAAGCAAAGTCAATCTCTCTAATCATACTTGTTCAATTATTTTGCGAGGGATTCTCAATAGAGTTTTTGAGATTTGTTCTCCAACTCCTTTTATTCATCCATTTAGGGATTCATCATACAAAGAGTTATTTCCTTTAGAAAGGGTCAATTAGTTGTAAAGAAGTATTTCTAGGTGTACTAGAAGGTTTTAGGTTATGCTGACCTGGAACGTCATCCCAGGTTGCTCGAGGAGTTCTCTAGTGATTGTCTGAGGCGTAATCTAGGTGTCACCAGTGGGAGTGCTAGAGGTGTATTGTAAGTTATTTGTTTCACGCCAAGAGTGGGTGAACCCCAAATAATATAATAGGTTATTTTTCCAAATCCCGAAGTCAGAAAACGCAAGATTAAGTTTGCCAAAAACCTCGTTATATCTTTGTGTATTCTTTCCTAACCCAAACTATTTACTTATTGGTCAATTATATTTCATTGTTATTTCTAGAAATTGGATTATAGGTTGATTGTGTATGTAATTTGTATAATTGTGTGAATTGTTATAAGGTTTGTAAGCTGGCACAGTTTATTAAAGCATTAACTGCCAACCTCATGAGAATCCTATTCCCACTTAACCCTGGGGGTGCACCCGAAAAAATTCAAGACACCTTTATCTGACCACTCCCTCTTAGGGATTGCATATAGTCTAAACACGCTCAACCAGGGGAAGACTATGGTGTGTGGACGCAATGTAAATCCTCCAATTATGTAGCCGACTGCGGAACGGCCAAAAAGAGTACATGTTGATGAATCTTTGAACCACAACCAAGTGCACTTTGTAAAAAATAAATTGTGATGCGGATGTCATAAAAGAGTCAAATAGAGCTTGGAAGTGAAGTTGCTCAGAGGGACTTTGATGGCACATCCAAAGTACTGCCTCGATGACTCTCCAGCAATCATGGAAGCTTTGCGCCTTGTATTTTTCCCCTATAATTAAGTTAAAACATCAATTGTCATCACAGTGGAATTTAAAAGTATCTAAATGCTCCTGGATATTCCCACGTATAAGAATGGTGTCTGTGAGTTGGAAGCCATAGTTCAGGATATTCTTCACTTGACAAAAATTTATGAGGCCGATTCCATTATGGCTGGAAGCAGAGATAAACAATTAGCCTAATAGTGTACAAGAAGTGAATGCTCTTAGTCCACCAAGTTGGGCTGTCCTAGCCCTTATTTCGGACATGTAATGTTTTAGTTATTTAACAACTATATTGTCGTTTGTATGTTTTAGTTGTTTGAACACAATGTTTTAGTTAAGTTAAGGCAATCATATCGCTTGACTAAAAAGGAAATTCCTTCAATCAAGAAAAAATAAAATCACACTTATTCTACTTTCCCTCTATAAAACATACAAAATATCTTTTAGAACCAAAAACAAGTTATTATATATTGGTAATCGGGTTTGGCAATATAGCCAAGCCACATTCATGGCTTCTGAATTACGGTATCGATTTGAAAAAAAGATGATTAATATAGTGTTGATTTGGTTGCATAATGAAAAACAAGAATGAAAATGCTGTAAAAAAGGGAAACATTAAATAAAATCATAATAATATATTTTCTTTGAAACAAATTAAATTCTTAAGTTGTGCATTTATATACATTATCTTGTGCCCTTAGGGCACAAGTTAGAAAATTCCATAATAATAATACACATAACTAGACATGCAATCTCAGGTTTGTTTGTTTTTTTTTTTGATAATTACTTTTATTAATATATATTATTAAAGCGTGTAACACAAAACAATTACAAGTAATATTTAACATGATAAAGTAGAAAGCAAAACAAACAGATAAGTTGTGAGAAGAAAATCGATCTAGTTTTGGCAATCAGATCTTTTCCAACAAAACTAAGAGCAAACGTAGTTGAAACAAAATATTGCTCCTCCTTTTATTTGTTTCAAAAAAAGTTGTTACAAGCTCCCATATTTTGTATCTGGGTTAGGAATGTGAGCTGTAGATAACCCGTGATAAAGAGAGCATCCAATGCAAAAATTATAGTAAGTAGTAGTTTTAGTAGAAGATGCTAAATTATTATTGCCACGTATATGTCAAGTAACTCAGGAATATACGTCATGTGTACGTGTGGTTGTAAGAAGCGGTATATTTATTTGGCTGGCAAAAGAATGAAATATTATAGTTAAAAACATCGGATATGTATATTAGATAAGAGATATATATGATAAAAGTGAGGAGTTTATTATTCAAGGATGATGTCAGTTAAAAAAGGTAAGTAAATTTTAGCAAGCTGTGGGTTTATTGTAAATATTTGATTTTGAAGGTCAGTGGTTTTCTCCATTTTAAGAAAAACATTAAAGTTTCAGACCTTCAGAAGTTGTCAGTGAAGAAGATTAATTATTAAAATTTGATTGTTTCGACTGATCCAGATAGACCAGAGGTTACTAACTAGAAAAATGATGATGGTTGTAGTAAAGCGTAAGTTTTCCAACCGTTTCAAGTATCGGTTGATTTTGATGATATTTGTGTTTTGTGATTTAAAGTTAAAGGAGTAGAAGGAAGTCCAAAGAGATGAAATAAGAGGGCATGAAAGAAAGAGATGATCAATCATTTCTTGGTCATTCCACAAAAGACACAGTTTTTTAAAATGGTTTGTTTTGTTTTGGAAGAGATGTTAACCAATGTAGGAAGTCTATTTAAAAGTAATTTCCATACAAAAATTTTGATTTTATGTGGGACTCGGAGTTTCCAAAGATTTTTCCAAATATGTTTTGGAAGAAATGAGTAGTTTTTTGGCTTTTGAATATATTTTTGATGTTTCTGAAAAAGATAAGTATAAATCGATTTAATTGTGGCTGGAATAAGTTTCTGATTTGGTTTTCAAAGTAGAGTATCATGAGAGATGTTTAATTTAAGAGTTTTGATTGAATTTGTTATTGATGGAGGAAAAAGAAAGTTGAGTAAAGGAAGATTCCAAGAAAGACCACTGACTGTGAGGTCATGTATCAAAAGCAAATGATGTAGGGATGGATTGGGGTAGAAAAGAAGGTTTTGTTTGAGTGTTGTATGTGTAGGAAGAGGAAGCCAATTATCTTCTCAAAGTTAATATTGAGTCCTGAATGGGGAGTCCAGTAGATAGAGGTTTGAACATTTTTAAATCCTTCATAAATGATTTTTCATACCCATGAAAATTTTGTTTGGAAAGAGAAGTTGGAGTTGAATTGGAAGCAAAGTATTTGAATTTAATTGTTAAGTTCCAGGTTTGTTTTAGTTCTAAATGAGGTCTTTCCCGCTGAACAGATACGACAGAACAAAATGTTCATTATTTATTGATTTTGTTCCTCTTTAATTTCAAACTTGCTATCTTTTGTAATTTTTTTCAATTCATTATTCGTTGTAACTGCTAGATAGATTTTATTATTTATAATGTATGCGCTCCAATATAATAAAACTCATTTGGGAAACCTATCTAGGTACAAAGAAGATTTATCAAACGATTGAGGTTCGACTATCAGTCTATTGCTCTCTAAACGGATTGTTGACTGCTTGAGATGTTGGACTTGGATTTGATGTAGTCTTGGACTTGATTTGGACTTGGAGTCTTGATTTAGGTGCCTATTATGGGTCTGGATTTGTGTCTGGACCGTTATGTGATCCTAAGCTGGACTTGGATTTGTGCTTGGACCGTTATGTGATCCTAAGTTGGATTTGGATTTGTGCCTCAATTTGGATGTGAGACCGGATAAGAGCCTGGATCAATGTGAACCTAGACTAGATAGAAGACTTAGTCTTGGACTTGGTCTTTGACTTAGTCTTAGCAACATATACTCGTATGGCTGTCTAAACTTGATCTTTGGTCTTTAGACTTAGTCTTGAGACTTAGACTTGCTTTGGCTATGTGTCTAGCTAGAGTGCCTTAGCAGCTTGACGCATTGTGTAGCTAAAGCGGGTTCAGTGCTTGGTAAGAGCACTCGCCAGGCTTCGAGGTCCCATCCTATGTGAATATCTTTGTTTTACTATCGAGGATGCCTTAGCGACTTACTCCGTGTTTCTTGACAAGCGAGAGCCGAGGGGAAATTTATCTGACTTATTCACACCTATGATTTACTACATGGGCCTTTGGGAAACTAGTGCAGCCAGTGATTTTTAATTTATGAGGATCTCGATGATCGAGATTCTCGTCAATTTTTTTATGTTTAATCTAAAATTACTACGTTTGTCTTGATAATTGACACTTGTGCCTTGTTTAGGTGCCTATTTTGGTGATGGAATGGAAGAATTTTTGTGTTCTTTCTCCGTTATTCGATTTAAAATTTTGTTTTTAATTTATAGGTTGAAGACTTACGTATTTTGGTGGTTTTTCTCTTGAAAAACAACATCTTGAAGGTTTTACATGAAGAAATCGCTGCGTAGTTTTTTTGTTGTATTTTTTTGGTTGTCAATGTTATGAATTTCGGCTATAAATTTTCTCCTATTGTATTGATCTCTTCTGATTGGTTGATCCATAATCACCTGGATTTTGATCAAAACACTTGAATTTTCGAGGCGGATGCAGTGGGTAGAATGTTATGGAGTTACTTTGTCCCTACTCAGGGCAAAGAGTCGCTGTTATGATGGAAATAGGAAGGTTCAGTTCTTTTTAGGTCGAACACGTTGTCATGTGTGATTCTCTTGGGTCTTCGATTTAAACCTTTAACTTTCAGAGTCTTCATTTAAGCCACTGAAGCTTCGAACCATTTAGGCCAAAATAGCCGAAATTAATGTAATAAAATTGGGAAATTTAGAGCCTAATATTAATTGACGTTTAATTCGAAGCTATTTTATCGGGGTTTCGTTTGAGTTAAATTTTAGGGTTGAGTAATGTATAAACCCTAACCGACTTCGATTAATGTCGGGGAGAAAACCCAATTCCGGAGAAACTCTTATCATTCTACGTGTTCGATTGTCATTAGAACTTGAATCGAACCCTAATTGTTCGTGTATCTAGGTGTGATCAATTTTATTGAATTGATTTAGATTAAATAAATCGAATTAATTAAAATTATTTAATTAATTTTCGACTGTCTACATTCGTAATTATTCTTTATTCATTATTCAAGTACACGAGTATTGTCGCGAAACTATTCATAAAATTGGAGAGGAAAATCAAGTATTTAAAGTTGATACATGCATGGTCACCTACTACCATCATAATATCGATCATGAACTAATTTGAGAGGCCCTACATGGCCATACTCATAAATTTGGTACGTACAAAATACAATAGTTATTTGAGATTTTATTATGACACTTCACCTAATTATTATATTACTCCTTTTATTTTAAAAAGATTGATCACTAACTTCATTTTCAATAACAAACTTTATAATTTAAATTGATGCATATAACTATAACTCATAAAAAGATTTTATTATTTATAATATATGCGCTTTTGATACTAATAAAATTTTTGGGGGAAATTTATTTAGGTATAAATAATTTATCAAATCACGATTGGGGTTAGACTATCCAATCTATTATTCTCTAAGCAGTTGTTAAGCGTTTGAGATCTTGAACTTCGGTTGATGTAGTGATTTGGATTTGAGTCTTGTTTTAGGCGCTCTTATGGAAGAATTTTGGTTATGTTTGGGCGGATATGTGATCTACTTGGTTGGATTTGTGTCTCGATTTTTATGTGAGACTTATTAAGATGCGGATCGATTGATCCTGGGCGGATAGCAGAACAGTCTTTGGACTTGGTCTTTGAATTGGATATGGTCAGAACCGGGAAGCGCCTTGACGTATGCGTATGGTATGCGGAGTTGATCTTTAGACTTGGGTCTTAGGACTTAGACTTGATTTGGTATGTGTCAGCAAGAGGGCATACTTGACTTGATC
The DNA here is from genome assembly GCA_019722365.1 of Lithospermum erythrorhizon. NCBI lineage: Eukaryota > Viridiplantae > Streptophyta > Magnoliopsida > Boraginales > Boraginaceae > Lithospermum > Lithospermum erythrorhizon. Next base: position 157,479 of record JADFUC010000879.1, on the reverse strand, counting down.
TTTGTATAGTTAGGCGGGATTCGGGGTGCTTGTCGGTTGTTCTGGGCTTGAAGTCTTATTCTTATCAGATGATATCTTTGTCTTGTCAGGTGCTTTAGCTACTTACTACGTGTTTCTGCGAGACAAAGGGTTGTGCAATTATATACTGCCTATGATTTTCAAAGAGCTTTTGAGGCTTAATCATGTAGTTTACTTTATTTATAAGATATGAATGTTTAGATTTTCATCAGTTTTTGGGTCTTGATCACGAGAAATTCTTGCATTTGTCTTGATAATTCAACTGTTCTGATATTAAGCGCCTATTTTGGTGATGGAGTTGAGGTACGTGTTCTTCTCGTTCTTCCAACTTGGTACTATTTAGTCTTGCGAGTTAATGATTTCAATGTTTTTGGTGATCCGTGATAGTTTTTCACGAAAAATGAAATAATCTTGAAGGTTTTACATGGAAGAAATACTCTTAGTTATTCTTATCTTTAAGTGCATGAGCTTTTTATTGTATTTTTATTGTGTTCGGAGATGTCTTTTATGATGAACATAGGAATTGTTATAAGCTTCGGTTTCTTACGATTGGTTGGTATTTAGGTGGATTACGATCACTTGCTTAATTTGATTTTGGCTGATATACGAGGCAGGTCGAGATATTGTTATAATAATAATATATTTTAAAAGTCCACCGACTTTGGAGAAACGGCATAACTTTGTTTGTTGATTCTTAAGTATAAGATTTATTTCTTTTATTTTTTTTATCGGTGGTCGTTTTGGTTTCGTTTATTAAGGAAAGCTTCGTTTTTATTCAGATTTTATACTTGATTTATTATTTTAATCCCGTAAATTTAGGGAATAATATTTTAGTGCCACATCATCACACGAGATGTATAATTAGGTTTTAATTAATGATAAAATATAATTACACCACTTTAATTAATTTCAAGTGGCTAAAATATCGGGAAGCCATAGTATTTATACTTGTGCGATTGGTGGATGTTCGATCGAAACCATAATCAACACATGTAATTGTGTGATGATCTTTAATTAGTATTTTAATTAATCCAAATAACTAAATTTAATTAAAAATAATAAATAAAATTTGATTGTCTACAATAACCATGGGCGGCCCACTGACCTATGGCAAGCAAGATGGTTTATTGGTATGAAACGATCATTAAAATCCCGGTTAAAACAATAATGTTTTGACCCTGCATCAATACATTTTATGTTAATTTTCAGTGTAACTGACTTTATATTTTGTTTGACTATATAGTTGTTTAAAAATATAGTACGGAGTATTGAGTATGGTTGTTATGTTATCTGTTATCTGTTATCTGCAATTTGCGCTAATTATAACTCTCGGATCCGCCTCATTCCGCCTATACATACATATATATATATATAACCTTGATACATTTGTTATCAAATTGGAATGATACAGAGAAGATTAGCATGATCCTGTGTAAAGATGATACGCACAAATTGAAAAATATTACCAAATTAAATATTATAAAATATTAATGTATATATTAAATACATTTGAAATCAAAATTTATTAAGTCAATTATCAAATTTTAAAATTCGACAATATTTTTTAAATGAAAGGAATAGTATGTATGAGTATTAAACCATCAAGCAAATTAATGATAAGAAAATACAATATATATAAATTATAGGAATGTGCTAGAAACATTAATACATTGAACATGGTTGCGATCTGTTGATTTCTAAAAGAAGTCAAATATCGTCAACCTATCAAACACATGAGTCATCCTATGAGAAATCAAAGCAACAATCCCATATATATAATATTTCTCAAATATAATTGCTTCATTATAAATCAATCACAACCTGTTGAAACCCGATGGGGAAACATTTTCCTATGCTTTGATTCCATTTTACTACAAAAGTATAAAATTGTAAGAGGAAATGATTAATGTACTAAATATCATGTCTCAATTTTCCTTTCATTTAGCAAACAGATCCTCACTGTAAGCTGATAGCCAGCAAATAAATAAAATCATCATGGTGGTTACAGTATTATTAGTACATAGTCAACATGGGTTGTTTATTTTATGTATTGGGGGATGACGACCTACACGTTCATCTTGTCTAGATTTCCGGCACCAATTAGTAACTTAATAAGATTTGGAACATTTAGTTGTCCATCATTGATTTCATTTTGTTTTTATATTATATTCTCTTAAATTGTATGTTACGTTCCTCTGAACTACTGTAGAAATCACATCTTGTAAAGTTAGCTAGTTAATAAAAAATCATGCATGTACTACAAAATTATGTGTCAAGTATGAGGTCATGTCACCGGTTACCAATTTTTCTAGTAAGTGCAATCGAGTTTCACATTAATTTCCGATAACATCATTGTTGCAACAATGGTGCCCAATCGATTAGATTGTTAATAAGATGAACTTTTGTGAAAATGTGAATATGTAATATAACCAAATCAGCAAATTTTAGCTGCATCACTTTGTTATAATTTCTTTCTAATATTTTTCACTTGGTATACTAGAAGAAGAGAAGAATTGTAGTTACACGAACATTTTAATTGAAGAGTTGACTTCTTCATATGAAGGGCAATTAACAGGGAACACAGATAGATGGTCTTAATTTGAAAATCATACTCACATACCTAGACGTGGGTAAATGAAATATAACTAAATAAATTGTCTGTTGAAAATGAATGTAAAATTTAGTAGTGAAATGTATCTATCGCAAGATGTATGAATACGCCTCTAATTTTATATAAATACTGACATTATTTTAAATATGAAGAATGTGTCTTCTCATTAGAATACTAAAGCTTCCACGCGAGCTTACGATACAAGCCCTGCACAGAGAAACTCTACGCCTGATGTGAATATAAACATTAAATCGAGCGGCCTCGGGTGTAAGTCCTAGATCTTCCTCACAGACTCGAAGCCATGATTGCAATCATTATACAATTATACTTGCACCTAATTGAGTAGTTTGCACCCCAAAAGTTGGAGACTTTTGGTTTTCTTCCGCTTTGGAGCAGTTGGGATTTAATGCATTACACCATTAACTACCGCAGTTAGTTTTCGCCATTGAAGGTTGGAGTAAGGACTGACCTAATCACCACCCCTTCTACTTCTATTTGGAAGCTTGTTAACTTCATCCCTCGAATCATCGCCAAAACAACCGAAAGTTTCACAAACACAAACAAACAATTTTCTTTTGGTGATACTCTTGCTCTTCAATTGGCCGAACACTACTTAGAGTAAGTTTCTAAGTAAATAATAATTTAACTATCAGATTCTGAATCGCTGCTCTAAAAGTCCTAAGCACATACAATGGGTAGGAGAAAATCAAGCTTGCTGAATCAAGGCTCGCATGCCTCTATTGATGCTAATTTCGTTTGATTTTTCAGCCAAAGTTCTCTGTTATTCTTCCGTGTTTAATCGTGAATTTCCTACATATATCGTTTCCTCTCGAGCATATTCATAAAACCATTATTTGTTTACACCGGCCACTAGCTAGATCTGTTTGACTACACTCATCTTTTAATTTTTAATTTTAATAATTATTACTGACAAAAAGTGAAACCACACTATCAGCCTCTTCGAGATCCCTATCCTCGAATACAAAATGGTGCTTAATCGCGGGATGTACCCCATTTGACAAGTGACTGCAGTTTTCCCCTTTAATCATTTCAATACAAGTATTCGCTCCATACGAGAGTCAAACCCACACCCACGGAAGATAGAGACGGTGGTGTTGGATACTAAACACTATAATAGTTCTTACCGAGCTATGTTCCGGTACTAATAATTATTAGTGACGAGTTTAGTGATTGTAACAAGTTTAATTACGAATGAAGCAACATGATTTACGGCCAGTGAAGTTAGCCTTGAGCACGTGACTTTGCATGTCATTTTGAGTACTCACATTTGGATGATAATTGGTCCCGAAAGTTCGTGAACCGGTGGGAAATAGATTTGTCGAACGCCAATAAGTTGTAATCAACAACACAACACTCCTGATTGACAGACAACTGATGCATAACAAAACGTAAATAAAGAAAAGCGTAAAATTTAAAAGACATAAAGATGGTAACCCGCCCGGCCAACGTAGCACCTAGGTCCGGGGGCAAATTTCGCTCAAAGGAAGATTTTGTACTATGATATTGAGATATTACAAATAAAGACTTATCTTCCTCGAATATCCTATTCTACTCCAAACTAGTAAACAAGTCTAGGCCCCCCGATTTCTTATCCCTCAACTCGTTGTTTACAATGAAACTCTCAATGATCATATAACGCAGTTGTCATAAACAACGACATCTTCGCTAGAGTTTTATAATTTTCTAACACATTCAACCTATGTAAAATATAATCTCAAATCTTACCTCACTCTTAAACGAAAATTATTATGTGTATGGAGAGTGCGTTTGTTTCGTATCCTGAAAGAACTCTTACATGGGGAGTAGAACAATTCAAAGAGCATATGCACATATCTCCATAAATAATACTTCCACATGGCAAATTCAATCTTCATGCTGTAATACCCAAGTTATTACCATATAGCTTCATACTTGAGAAATACTCCACAAAACTCCTAAAATATATATTTCAAACTTACCAAATCAAGAAGAACAAAAAATAGCTAGCCAACACTAAAAACACCAACAAGCTCCCCCTTTGGCTGATATTTTTGTTGGCAAAATACATACTCCCCCTTAATCACATATCTCCCTTTTTGCCTCAAAATCAATCCACCTGTTTGGCCAAAGATGAATTTTTTCAATTCATTATCTCACATGAGTGATTAACACTGTAAGAATCCTCCAAGTTCACTGCCCACATGTCAAGTTCACCACGAGTACGTACATTCGGGGATGCAGATAACATTGGCTTCTTTTTTCCTTTCGACGAAGATCCTCTGACCTTCCACACTTTACGATTAGCAACACAAGAATTACCTCGATAATCGTTTTGATTTTCCCATTCTCAGGTCAGCCTACATCAGACTCTACCTTGGACCTCCATTTCTTATGATGAACAATTTTAGAATTTTGAATACGAGGAATCACCATGTCATTGAATGAATGTTCTTTCCATAGAGCTTGCAGCAAGAGAGTCTATGTGACCTTCTTTCCACAAAGGATTTGCATACCCATTTCTTCTTCTTTTGTTCTTGCAATGCATTAGCACTGAACGACCATTGTCAAACCACTGTCAAATGCTTGGTATAACAACAGATTCTTTAACTTTGCAAATGGAACAACTTTGATTCGTTAGAACATTCTCCAGCTGAACATATCCCACACATGTATGGTCATTTGAGATTGACCTGTAGAAAGAATTTCATCCAGCTTTAGATAAAATGTGGACTGGAGCATATGGACGATTTCCATGGCTTCTAATTAAAGATTTAATCCTCAACCTTTCTCCTTTAACCCGTAGTCGTATACTAACACTTCATTACTCATCAAGTGAGGCGTTTATTTTCTTTTTATTGTTTCATGTACAAGCCTGGGTTAACTTGTTACAACGGGCTTGTTAAACTTTTTCGTACATCCCCACAACTTCATAAGACATTACCTTTTCCTCATCACTATCCTCACTTTCTTCAATCATACAATGATTCAAGCCAATTTAAACGCAACAATCTTTCCCTATATCGCCATTTAGCTTTCGTTCTCTCATGGCTTAAGATAATATTACACTTCTTTGTGAAAAAGTTGGACATTGAATCCGATTATGACCATTACCTTCACATCTTTTACACCGATTCTGTAGCTCGGCTGATCCATCTTTTTTCAACATTTGTGTCCTAGGTACCGAATGTTGATAGACCGCCACCCATATCCGATTGACAGCCATGATTTCTTTTATCTTTTGTAATCTTCTCGATCATCGTTAGACATTTCAAACGTTGGATAAAGAGAACCAAATAGCTCATCTACCTTCATAATCGAAGTCATTCGCTTCTATGACAACCACTTTGGGAGTTCTAATCTACTGGGAAGAGATCCGAGAATCTTTCTGACAATCTTTCTTCAGTATCGCTTTCTCCAAGGTCATAAAATTCATTGGATAATTTCCCAAGTTTGATAATGAACTCAATGATGGTTTCTCATTCTCGATTCTCAAATTTGGTGGGCGTAAGTCGGGAGACACGCAGACAATTTTAACTTTGTGAGTTCCTTCAAATACATGTAAAGTTAAGAAGTTTCAAGCTTCTTGGCACCAGTACGTGTTCGATCAAGATATCAACATTTATGTTCACACAACTACGCACGCATCCAAGGCCTTCGAATTTTCCATTGAGGCTTCACGTTCCTTTATAGTCCATTCCAATTCAAAGCTTCTCGATCACGGGCGCCATCCGTTAAAGCAGGGAGGGTCCGCACGCATACAAAAATGCATTTCCATGTTTTAATATCCATATCTCAAAGAAGAAACCATCCTACTCTTCCAATACATAATTTGACCCATCGAGAATAAAGGGACGATTTGTTGAACTTTCTTCATCTCACACACACACGTATTACAAGGATTCACTGTATGTCGAGCGCCCGCCCGATACCACCGAAAGTTCGTGAACTCGCTAAATAGATTTGTTGAACGCTACTGTTGTAATTCAACAAGAATAATTTATCACAAGATAAATCGACAAACAATAAAAACGTAAATAAATAGTGCGTAAATTAAAGACATTAAAGATTTGACCCAGCTGCGCCAATGAAGACCTAGTTCCAAGTGCCTTGCCCAAGGAAGGATTTTTTACTATGATATCGAGATATATTACAAATAAAGTGACTTATCTTCCTCGAACGCCCTATTCTACTCCAAACTAAGAACAAGTCTAGGCTCCCCCCGACTTCTATCCCTTATAACTCGCATTGCTTGTCGAAAATCCTCAATGATCGTTATAACGTAGTTGTCATAAACAATCGTACATCTGGCTAGAAGTTTGTGAGAATTCTTCTAACACATTCAACCTACAAAATATAATCTCTCAAATCTTTTAGCTCACTCTTAAAACATAGAAGAATTATTATGTATGGAGAGTGTTTGTTTCGTATCCGAGAAAGCAACTCTTATATAGGAGTAGGAACACCAAACATATATGGAAATATCTTCCATAAATAATACTTTCCATATATGCAAATCTCAATCTTCATGCTTGGAATACTCAAGTATTACCATATAGCTTTCATACTGAGAAATACTCCAAGCAAAATCCCGAAAAATATATTTCAAACTTACCAAATCAAAGAATAAATAGCTAGCTAACACCAAACAATTAACAGTCCGAGTCAACTATCATGTTTCCGGATGGTATAAACCAGCAGGAGGATTAGGAGTTAGGAAACTAATAAAGAGCAGCAATAAAAATGAACTCAAAACATGAAGAGGGTTATCAATAAACATACAACAGATAGAAAATTAACACATGAAATCATTGTAAACAAATAGACATTTAATTAATTACATAAATATCCCCCTCCAAGATAAGTTTATATACACATAAATATCCCCCTCTAAGATAAGTTTATATACACATTATTATTGAGGCAGGGAACAAAAATACTATCAAAATCCACTGGATAAGATCTTCTATCTCCATTATATACCCTATACGATTGCCTCAGACAGCGAAGAAAATTTGTATTATTTATAAGGCCCGAATAATAAAATTCCTTAAGGAAATCTTCTTTGGTACAAAGGAATTTATCAAATAGTTGAGGTCTCGAATATCACCTAGTATTTCCCACGTGATGCCGACACTTCTTAATATGGCTGACTTGATAATGACTCGAGTCATTTTAGTTCAACCCGATTTTGGTATGTGTCTGGGATAGGCCCGACTAGGATTTGGTCTTTGACTTTGGATATGGTCCGAACCGCGCTGAAAGCAAATTCCCTGATCCCGCGCGTCAGACGGGACTCGATCAAGGTCTTAGAGCTCGATCCTTGAGACGTAGTTCCATTACGGGACCTGACCTCCGGCTATCGGGATAGATAGGCCAGTCGCGAACCGCGAAGCCTCTTTCAATATATGTGGGCCGGGCCGGACGCCACCCCTCTTTGACGACGCGACTTCGTGATTCGGATATGTGTCCGCCGACGCCCAACGTCAGTTCCTGCCGCCTCGACTAAGATGCAGAGCCGAGCAATGTAGTACCGAACTTGGATGTAGAGCAGGGGCTTCGTGAGCGCAGTCCTAACCGATTTGACTTGGTGTCGATCAAGTACCAACTCCCACGCTGGACGGTCCACTTCTTCTAACGGTATATTCCAGACGCCTATTCGGGGTGAGGCAGGGCCTGCCAGATCGATCCCTCTCCTAGACTTGATGTAAATATAGTGGGGCCTTAGCGCGTTTCCCTAACTCTGTTTGGGGATGGATAACTCTTATTTGTTGGAGTCTCGATACCCCGCCTTCCCTGCGGGGTCATTTACCATTTGACCACCGATGTCCTGCACCGCTTCTTTTCCTTTAAATCTTCAAGTTGGAGATGCTCGTGTGCCCTAATCGGCCTTCTTCGAGCTTTTCCGCAATTTTGCCTTCATCTTTTTCTCTCACTTTAACTTATTCCAATTTTCGAAAATATATGTATTTATAGGCTTTCTGCCCGACTGACAATGGGCCTATTTCAAAGGATCGTGGATGTTAACTATTGATTTTGAGACACGACGAGACCATCGGATATTTCAGAGACTCATTCTCCAAGAATAGGAGTTGGGCTTGTAGATTTTTAGATCAAAATAAATTTATTTATTGATCCCTACATTCCTCTTGTTTCATTAATTTAAGCTCCCCGTATCTTTTCGAAACCAATCTAGGTTTAATATTAGGCTTATTTAATGAAAACCCTAATTTTTAACCTAAAATTAATATCGTCCTTCAACTCGAACCTTATTATTTTCTCCCGACTTGCATTTAATTCAACGTCATGAATCCCTAATCAACACGTAATCGTAAGGACGGTTGGAAATTAATTAAATTAATAAACTATAAAATGAATTTTTTATTAAAAAATTAATTAAATTTGTTTTCTTCCATTCTGCCTCCTTGCTTTTATTGGGATCAGACTTCATGTATTGGCGAATATCATGGATAGCTTATAATAATGTATTAATTCAATGGCCATCAGGCGATTGTTTAAAGCAAGAGTCATAACGGGACGCATTACAAAGGAGTAGGAGTTAATCCACCACTACATATGTGTAGTCAGAAAGTTAATTGCCAAAAAAATTCTAGATAATATAAATAAGATATACTAAGTTTAAATGAAGCCTCAGATAGTCGGTCCTCATATTGGTCGGAAATGAGCACATTTGTCCCTCTTTTAACGTTGAATATTGACGGAAAGACATGCAACACAATTGACCAAACCGTAACTTTCTCAACATTAATATTTAATTGATATCGTCAAAATGTTGTACTTTAGTCCCCTCGAGTTTTTTCCAAAGTTTTGGGCTTGTTCTTCCGTCAAAATTTAACTCCTCCATCAAAAGAGGGACTAAATAGAACATTTTCGATCAATATAAGAACCATTTGTTCAGATATCACATTTAGAGGAACGAAAGTACTATTTACATATGATCTAGGACCATTTGGACAATTATCTCTGAAAAAGCATTCACATAAAATTATTTTAACAACTACCTCTAATATATAGTTAAAAAATATGGTTTTCACTTTTGTTTTTAAATCAATAACCACGCAAACAACATATAAAAATACGTTGATTCGATCTATTGGAGCCTCAGACATCATATAACCGCATTAAATAAGGCAGCCTGCTACTCTTAAATTTCCATGTATATGTTCACAGCATGTAAGGGAAGCCTACAAACAAAGATGTTAATTAATAGTACCTCACAAGAGTATCAATTTTTTTATATAGTCAATTCATAATATTAGTCTCGAAAATTGACCCGCCACTTTGATGACTATTATTTGCCCAAAAGCATGAAATGTAATTAAACGAGCTAATAACAATGTTCTTTAAATTTAAACAACTAACCAAACGGTAATTCAAACAACTTCATAATTTCCTTCCACCATCCCGTAAAAGGTTCTTCCAGCCTTCATTGTGCTTGATATTGGAGTAGTATCTAGACTGCATCTGAGAAAATCCATCAAGAATAATAAATACCGAATGAAACGCAAGCATCTTTGAAGAAGAAGTAAATACAAGATTGCTTTTCCCACCGACGCCATTAAAAGGTTGAGTTTCCCAAAGTTGTCGACTAGAATAGAGCTGGGTCCTTCAACCATTGTGCGTTTTTCTTAAGAAAACCTCAATACACCATTTGAGATTTTTTCATTTGAAATGCCAAGATAAATTTTGTATCTTTCTTTACAATTCCCCGTTACATCTAGAATGCACAAGTGATTGTGAGTTTTGAAATTGCAAACCAATATTGTTTCAGGTGACTCTATTTCGCATGGTTGTGAGATTATGAATGAATTTCATGTTTCTTTTCCTTTGACGGACCTAATCCTCGAAAAGCAATTCCTCTTGCAACATCAAGCTGCTGATTGGGAAATCGCATCATTCTCTGCAGCTCAAGAACTCCAAAAGCACGCCTCCAAAAAGAAGGAGCTCGTAAATGTTGTTAACGGTCCAATTTTTTAAAAGAAAAGAAGAAATAATTTGGTAGGGAGGTGTATTAGAAAATTCAAAACTTAAAGAGATCCATATGCTAGAGATAAATGGACATTCAAAGAACAAATACTGACTGCTTTCTAGTTGAGAAAAACAAATACTACAAGAAGTTTTGACAATATTTTTGGTTTTTTTTGCTAATAAGCCATGGGAAGACGACATGGGAGAAGTTTCCCACAAAGATTTTGATTGGGAAAGTGGGATTTCAAAGTCTATTATAAGGAAGTCGTGAATAGATCAAGCGGAGTGGGGAAGGATCAGACACAAGGACAGCTAGCGCAGACTTTAAGTACAGATCTTTGGTACTGAAGTTCTTTTTTGGCCAAACTTTATGATCTTCCTCATCTGATGGCCGAATTTTTAGGATTTCTTTGACACCACGGTGGAAAAGATACGGTAGAGTTGTACATTACAAGACGCTAAGACAAGCGGCTCTGTAGACAAAGATTGGTCAGCCTATACTTTGGTCGAGTTGTAAAAGTGTCCAAGATCACGAGGTCGAACTGTGAACTAAAACATTCTCCCAAATATTGATAAGAGTGTCCGTCTAACTCTAAAGACAAAATGGTCCGAGATACCTTTAATTCCGTGAGTGAAGGCTTCCAAGTCCACGAGGCACAGGGTTCGTCTCTATGTACGCAAGAGGTGTATGTTTTGGAAAATTATTTTGATTTTAAAGTCAGAAGCTATCAAGTAGCTTAGAATTGAATGAAACCTTCATCCATTACTTGCAAGCAGCATTTAGGTTGAAAATGGTGGAAGCGTGGTTTGAAGACAGCACTACCCTTATCAATATCTAAACGAGAAAATCCCACTGATCCAACGAATGACGAGACCTGCCTCTCCCCACCCTCCCCAGAAAATTAGGGAAAAATACGGTCAATATCTTGGAGGATGGAGATTGGGAACTTATAAACTCCCATTAGGTATACAAGGATTGATTGAAGAACATACTTAATCAGGGTGACTCTCCCTGTAAAATTGAGGAATTTGACTTTCCAAGATAAGATAATGCTTTTTTGGATCTTATTAGAAAGTCAAAGATTTATTTCTATCGTGGTAATATCTAGGGGAATACCAAGATAACTACCAAATACCAGGGACTCAGGAATGCCCAAAGTAGAGAGAATCGATGCTTTATAAGTGTTGGGGGTGGAGGGACCGAAGGTTACCGTTGATTTCCTAAAATTAATGATCTGTCCTAAATCCTTACATAAGGTATTGATACTGTAACAAAAAGAATTGAGGCTTTTATTATCAAGTTTAATGAAGAAGAAACTATCATATGCGACAAGAGAAAGTAGATTTCGGTGTCCATTTCTGGAAATGTGGTATTACCTTAAGGTTGTTTTGTCTTCGATGATATCGAGGGTCAAAGAGAGCTACCGCAGAAAGCAAAAAGAATGTGGGGAAAGCAATACCTTGTCTCGAGCCCAATTCGCTTTGAAAAGTACGATACTTGTCCATTGACACATTATAGGGCATAACCTGGTGACACAATCATTGATCAACTTAATCCAGTAGGGAGGAAAACCAACTTTGTCGAGGAGTTTAAGCACGAAATCCCAATTGATTCTGTCAAATGCTTTGCTCATATCGATTTTGATTGCTGCCATTCCATTCTTTTTGCATTTGGAGGTCCTGATTGTATGAGTCAGCTCCTGAGCCATAATGATGTTATCTTGGATACTGGCCCAGAACAAAGCCATTTTTGAAAAGTGGGAGATGGTAAGTTCATGCAGGATTGAAGGATTGACAAGGACTTTAGAAGCAATTTTGTAGATAACATTGTAGAGGCTAATAGGCCTATAATCGGTCATTGAGGTTGGGTTATCCACTTTAGGAATGAGTGTGATGAACGAGTTATTGATTTCTTTCAAGATATGTCCACTATTGAGGAACTCAAGGGTTGCCCGAGTAACATCTTCCCCAATAATATCCCAGTTCTTTTGATAAAATTCGGCAAGGAAACCATCAGGTCTCAGGGATTTATAATGTGGCATTTGGAATAGGGTTGTTTAACTGCTCGGGTTGAAAGAGCCTTCGGGCAAGCAATTTGGTCAGCTGTAAGCTTCTTAGGGATGTGTTTAAGAGAATCACAAAAAGATTGGCTTTCTCGATTAGGAGCGAGGGGCTGGGTTGAAAAAGGTCGTAGTCAGATGTTCACCGGTGAAACCGAATATCTTCCTCATTTGTGATAAGGTTGTTCCCAGAGTCTTGGATTTCCAAAATGTTGTTAATTTAACTTTATATGCGGCATGAAAGAATTTGGTATTTTGTCACGCTTGATTGATGCTTGATAAGCTTGATCTGCCTCGATACTCACTCTTACAGTTTGAGCAAGAGATCCGGTTGATTCTAAGATTAGATCGACATCTGCAGGTTGGGGATTGAGGAATTATTTTGGACATGGGTGAGCTGATTTTGAATTGATTTTATTTGGGAGAAGATGTTCCCGACTCGATCGATGTTCCATTTTTTTATGACCTTTTTGATGAGCTTAAGATTGTTGATAAGGTTAAAGGTTGAAGAGCCCAGCTGGCCATCTGAGGTGTAGGGCCAAGAGTCAACAATAAGTCTGAGGAAGTCAGGGATTGTATTAGAAAGGATTCGGTTTGAAAGAGCGGGGGCAGTTAAAAGCATTTTTCGAAGAAATAAGAATTAGCCCTTGGTCCGATCTTTGAATGGGAAGACCCAGACAGGAAGAGGTGGGGGAAAGAGAGTCAAACCGATTCGGCATTTCCAGCTAGCTCTATCTAGTTTAAAATGATCCTCCTATTTCTGGAGTGCTAGACCAAGAGAGAGAGAGCACCGCCGGTGTGAAGAAGGTCTTGATTCCCGAGTTCAAGAAAATTGAGGAAGCTTCAAGCGTCAGAGAATAGCGGCTGGGAAGGTGGTTTCGTGGTTATGAGGGCTTGGTTGAATAAGACTTGGTTGAAGTCACCACAAAAGTATCAATTTAAGTATGGTCCAAAATGATTAAAATTGTTGTCTCATTTCAATGAGCTTTTGAGTTCCATCAATCATGTTACGAACTATCTTGGCCTCATTTTTTTAATTTAAGGCCTGAAATTAGCTAGAGAATGAACATGATTTACTATATTTCCAATTTAAACAATGACATTGATGAAACCAAATAAATTCTAAAATAAATTATTTCAAATAAGTGGAAGCATATGATCTTAGAAAAATACAAAGTTGTTATTAATACTTCCTCCATTCAAAATTACTTATCATCCTAAATACTTATCGTTTTCAATTTTTTATGTAATATTTGGATAGATTTTCCTCTTTAGCCCATATTAAATTATCATAGTAAAATGTAGTAATCTCGTAATACTAATATTTCATTACTCTTTTGTTGCTAACTGTTGGGATTTTATACTCGAATCTAACTAATTCTAAACTAATCGGATGCAAATCTCAAATACTACGAATGTACAAAAACAATAAATATGAATTACAAGTATGTACCTCTAGAATAATATATTATAGCTATTGAAGGAAAAAGTGTGAGCTCCAATACCCAAAATAGAGTATCTACAAGAAATTTCACATCAATAAATTAACCCGAACTCATCCATGTATTTTACTAGAACGATTAAAGAGAAATGAAACAATAAGTGGAAGAGAAAATATTTATCTTCCAAAAGGGAGGGGCGGCGAGAATAGGGTGGAGGGAGAGAATTCTTTTGACTTCAAAACGTCAAGAGAAGATGAGCAAAAGAATATGTGAAGTTGGTTCACTATTTATAGAGTTTTAGAGATAGAGTTTTCATGAAAGAAAACTTCTCCTTGAGTAAAACTCTCAACCAACTTTCATTATCCTCTCATTTAATTATCAAATAATTAAATAGAATAATTATCCACACAATTATCTCTTCATTTAATAAATTAGAATAGAGAGTTTTAAGGAAAATAAACTTCTATCCAAACAAACTCCATCCTGTATTCTCTTCAACCGCCTACTCGACCCTATCCATTCCCCGAGATTCGATTTTTCGTCCCGAATATTTCCTTCGTGTTTCACTTTAAAACCTGGAAAGTTATAATACAATATTATTAGTTCGGTTTTCGAGCAATTGTATGGGTGTTCGGACGGTTTTTACGCCGCGAGCCCCCAAATTTAACAAGACCCATTATATATCGTGTAGTTTATAGAGTAGGGTATGTAAATGTCGATCAAAATGGTGGTGCAAAAAGCAAATGTGGCGAGTTGGTAGTATTTTTTATAGCGATTCTCTTCTTATTTGTGCTATAATTGATGTTTATTTTCAATTTAAGGTTTTTTAAATTCAAAACAAGGCCCCCTCTTGTTTAAATAAAATTATTTTCATGATTTCCCATTTTGAAGCAGAGGCGGCCCTAGGTTTCTTGTTTGTGTGTGACACTGCTACGATGGATAAATGATAGAAATATATTAGACAATTATAACCATTATTATCTTAATATATAGATTATGAAAGCGGAACCACTAATAAGTCCATAACCCGTAATGTCGATCTTGATAAATCCTAAATATTAATTATCTAGCAATTGTATATATTGAACTTATAATCTCATTGTATAAATCGGTTGTACAATCTAAATTATTCAACAAAATTTTTCATGAGATCTAATATCTACTTAGTTCAGCCTTCGATTGCCATGGACGTTATGATCTAGTATCAACGATTCCTTCAATACCCGATTTCCAGCGGTGAAGCTATGGTAAGATATGTGTCGCAAACTCTTTGCGCCCGCGGTGTCTTAGTAATAGACAAGTTAATATGATATCCGGCTCATAGATGGTAGTGAATCCCTATTGGCACCGGTTCCATTTATACTCTTGTAGTATACTCAACATATGTAGATTTATGATCCTCTATTACAAGGGCGTTTGACAATATCAAAGTACATTACTCCGGTATTCATGAAATCACAACCGAGGTCTAAGAATGCATAACTTCGACATAGTATGGCGAGGCTGCTTGGGAGAGCCAGAGATATTCCTATTTAAGGGAAATCTTCTTGGTACAAAAGAAATTTATCAAATAGTTGAGTTAAACTATCAGATCTAGTTATCTTCTACGTATATTGAGAAAGCGTCTGATGTAAGCTTGACTTGATATGGACTCATTGAAATTTGGGCAGATAACTTGATTTGGATATATATCTGGATAGGAGCACAGGATGAAGATTTGGTCTTTGACGTTGGATATTATGCGAGCAAGGTGCTTGATCGGCCTTGATCGTGTGGTTGTATGGACTTAATGTCTTTGTTTTGACTTGATCCTTGAGATATAAATTTGGGGGTGGGACTTGGACCTCGACATTTAGATATGTAGGATGGTAGGACAACGACGTAGCGATTGGATAGGTGGGCTGGTTGGATGAAACGATCATGCCGCTTGATATGTGGGTTGGTTGGATGTTTGTCCCTCTTTTGATATTTATTTGTTTGTGAGACTTTGATGTAATATATGTGTCTTTTAGGGATGTTCAATGATTTGCCTCGGTGTGGCTCGACTAGTTTAGGAGCACTAGCAGTATAGTACTGAACTTGATGCTTGTGTAGCTTGAGGTTAAGGTTCCTTCAACGACAAGGGCTTAGTAGCTTCCTTGTGCACGTGTTTGGATGTGAAGCGGGGGGCTTGAACGATAATGGCTCAGCAATTTGTTGCATGGAGGCTTGACGGCGTGCTTCCTATAACTTGATTTAACTTTCTTGGGTGGAAATTTCCCCGGCTAAATGACTTTTAGGATAGTCCCCCTTCCTTGATGTGTTAAGAAGGCGCCTATTTGATGTTGGGAGTGGGGCTTGACGAACGATCACTACTCCCTAGATTTGATTTAGTCTGCGAGGGGTTTCGGCGGCGTGTTTCTGACTTGTTGGGGATGAACCAGCCTTTGTCGGTTTGAGGGATTGGCTGCCTTCCTTGATGTGTTTAGACGCCTACTTGAATTAACCCGAGGTGTATCTCGGTGAGCTTATTTCCCACTTTTGAATGCACACAAGTTTGGAGTGCTTGATTGCTCGATGCGTTTTTTCCCTTGAATATTCAAGTTTGGATGTATTTTTTGGCCAGGTGTGACTTGCTTGCTTTGAATCTTGAGTTAGGAGGTATTTTCGCTTTCAGTCTTGCACAATGAGAATCGAACCCGGAAAAAACCCACCCGTCGCCCCTTACAATGAGAATCGACACAGAAAGTCATTTGGAATGCGCTAGCAAGCTGGTAGTTCGATGTTACCATTTCAGCTTTGAATCATTATTTTGCTTTCTAATCATTGAATCTTTATATATCAAAGAAGCTTAGCTTTTTCAAGAAACGAGTAACTTTATATAATCATGCATATCAGGTGAATAAGGCATGCATATCAGGTGAATAATGATTTTTTTAACAAAGAGGTACGATATGATTGTGTACCTCTTATAAATAGTCAACACAGACTTCAAGTACCGAAAAGGATATATCATTCATTTATTCAATTATTACAGATTTTTTTGCTCCATAATGGTGAAGATCGATTTGATGGAATATGTTCGTCTTCGTTTACCACTTATTATTGAAGTCATTACATTCGAAATTGATTGTCTTCCAATAAGCTAAATTTCAACCTTTTGAGTGTTGTTTCGTACCAATTGTCTTCAATGGATATCTCAAATGAAGTTTAGAAAATGAATTCGTGGCATGAAGTTACAAAATGAACTTTTCTTTAGTTTGAGGCATGCATGCATCTTTGTAAAAATTAAAATTTGTTGGTGTATGGGGCGTGTTGAAGGAAAAAAATATTATTCATATTTTTCATGTGTTCATTAGGTAAGTTGTCAACTTGAACAAGTTGGCAACTTGACAACTTGCCAATTTGGTAACTTGGCAACTTGTAGAGCAAGTTGCAAAATTAACTTCATAGCTAAGTTTGAGAAAATATGGTCATTTCCTTTGCCTATAAATAGATGATGAACCATGGAGTTCATTCATCCATCAAACAAAAACAAGCTCAAAAGCTTTGAGAGAAAATAAAAGAGTGTTTTGTAAAAGTGAGATTGAATTGAATTACAGATAAATAAAGTGTTGTTGTGTAAGAGAGTTGCTTTAAAATATATTTGAAGAAGTTATTTTTTATTATGAGTTTGAGGGATTCTTTATAGTTGCATATTTTTATATATCTGACTATATTTTAGTCATCGATTCGACAATCGGTATCGAGTCCGTGTTAGTTTTCGAGGTATTAGTTATATTATAATGTATTGGTGTTGTTAAGCTATGCAGTGTCTAGGTAAGTTTTGGCTAAGGAAAAATTTGGTATTAGTAGTCACTTGTGGCCTTTCATGTGAAGTTACACGGTGTCGATTGCAATTTTCAATAGGGTTATACTATACGATACTACGATTACTATTCACGTGAATAGTAAAATTCAAGTGTTGGCGAAGTAATTGTAAAATCATGGCTGATTTGACTACATCCATTGAAAAGCTCAACAATAGCAACTATGGGTCATGGAGTACCCGTATCAGATTTACTGCTTTCGGGGCCGGATTTATGGGATTGTCGATTAGGCTGAAACAACACCACCAAAGGGACAATCGACCTCGACACAGCTTGCATTAGGTGTAACACCTCAGGTAGCGGACCACGGCCCATTTGTAGAAATGGAAAGTTAAAAGAGCTGGTAAAGATATGTATGCCTTAACGTTGGTACGTAGAAGGCGAGTTTCTACACAACGAATCAAAAGATGCTCGGACTTCAGGCGTGGGATACTTTGACAGCAATTTTTGCAAACAAAATGATGCGAAATTACAAAGGCTCGAAAATGAGCTTTTGTCCATCTCCTAGAGGAATTTGTCTATCAGTCAATATTTCTCGAAGGTGAAATCTCTATGTGATGAGATTTCTAAACTAGATCCGGAAAATAATATTTAAGAGACCAGGAAGAAAAGAATTATCATCTATGTGAAACGAATCTGAGTATTATCCATGACAAGCTGAGGTTGGGCCATCGAGCCAACATTAGCGAATCCGGAGAATTTGCTAATCAATGAGGACTGAACAAATTGAGGTCTATTACCAATTGTGAAGAAACTGACCCTTTTCACAAGCAGAGAATAGATGGGGCGAGGGCAGCGTCGAATTAGAAAGAGGATGTGGTCCTAGGAGATTTGGGGATCAAGATAGAGGCATACAGAAAACCAAGGTAGAGGTTTCCAATCAGGGGGAGCTCGAGGAGCTCAAAACGGTGGCCGAAACCAAAATCGGTGGCAACCAAAAGATCGTCAAAGTGACAAATGCTACAACTGTGGCAAGAAAGGACATTACGCAAGAAATTGTTGGTCCAAGAAAGTGGGGGAAAGGAAATCTTTGCTGACATCTTACAGAGCGAGAGTCCTAATGAGAGAAGTTGGGACTTGAGACATCTTTCTTCGTGGAGGAAACAAATGTTGTTGATTCACAAGTGAAAAGCCTTGTGGAAGAATTTGCACTCACGGCGGTGAGTGAATACTCGGTTGACTATGAGAATGATTGGATTGTTGACTCAGGATGTTCCAATCATATGACTGGAGACGAGTCAAAGTTCTTAGACTTGACCAAGTACGTTGGTGATCGTGTTGTTGTAACAACAAACAACACACATATGCCAATTGCACATATTGGCAAAATGAAGGTACCACAGAGGTATGGTCATGATCAGTTCGGCTCGAATGTCTATAAATGTTCGAGAAATAAAGAAGAAGCTTTGTTATCGGTGTCTCAATTGACCACTTCATGAAACTATGTCGTTTTTGGTCCAAACGATGTAAAAGTGTATGGAAATTTGAAGGTCACTGGTACACCAGTGATGGAAGGACGGAGAATGGAAGTTTTCTATGTGATGTCAGCCGAAGCAGCCTATGATGACAAGTCCAGGAGAAGTGATACCGGTGATTTGTGGCATGCAAGGCTAAGACATGTCAATTATAGGAAATTGAAAATCATGATACAGAAGTCGATGTTGAAGGGACTTCCGAAACTTGAGATCTGTAGTGACATTGTATGTGCAAGATGTCAATATGGTAAGGCTCATCAATTGCCTTACAAGGAGTCAAAGTTTATGGCTAAGGAGCCGTTGGAGTTAGTCCACTCAGATTTGCTCGGAAAGATCAAACAACCATCAACCCGTGGTTATCAATACATGATAACATTTATTGATGACTACTGAAATTCGATGTGGGCATATTTAACTGAAGAAGGAGAAAGCGAGAACTTCTAAGAAATTCAAAGGAATTGAAAGAGATTGTGGAGCAGTGAGCTCGGGAAGAAGATCATATGTCTTCCATTACTAATAATGGAGGAGAATACACTTCAAATGAGTTTAACAACTATTTGAAGGAGTGCAATCTGGAGACAACTGTGTGTGTGTGCAAATACTCCAGCGGCGGAGATGGAGTTACTGAGAGGAAGAATCGTCATCTAGCAAAGACATGTAGAAGTCTTCTACATGCCAAGAATGTGGATTCAAGGTTTTGGGCAGAATGCATGAATGCAGTGATACATATCACTGACAGACTCTTCTGACGAGACTAGGATTTATCTGCGTTTGAGAGTTGAAGAATGTCAGCCAACTATCAATTGCTTTTGAAGGTATTTGGATGTGTGTGCTATGTGTTTATAGTTGATGAACACCGGAGTAAGTTTGACAAGAAGGCTATACACTGCATCTTTGTGGGATACGACGAACAAAAGAAAGGTTGGAGATGTTGTGATCCCAATACAAACAGAACGTATGTCTCACGGAATGTTGTATTCGATGAGGCATCGTCATGAGTAGACAACAAGCCGGTATTACCATATACCCAGATGGGCACGTAACGGATAGACGAGAGTCTTCGATAAATGGGCAATCACAAGAGCCGGATGATTGGAGTTCAAGTCAAGAAGTCATGAAAAAGCAGAATTCATGAAACATCGAGAAGAGGTCTGGCTTGAGTCGACCCAGGAGGTTCGGGTTGGTATTGCTCGGTTAAGAAGGTCTACTAGAGATAGGAGGTCAAATCCGAAGTACATAGAAGCCTCATGTGTTGAGGTCAAGGAGCCAACAACCTTTGAAGAAGCTTCAAAGAGTCAGTTGAAGAAGCCGTGGAGGGAAGAGATTTTTGGCACTAAAACAAAATCGGACAGGCTTTGTGCCAAAACTTGAAGGTGTTAAACGCATGTCTTGCAAATAGGTTTACAAGTTGAAAATTCACATCATTAGTGCGATCGAGGAGATACAAGGAAACTTGACTAGTTGTTAGAAGTTCTCTCAGGAGTATGGAATTGATTATGATGAGACATTCGGTCCGATTGGCAAAGATTACCCAGCGATTCTGTGTCTTATTATCTCTCTTTGCAGTGAGTAAAGTGATGGATATTGTAGGCGGATGGATGTGAAGAATGCATTTCTTCTGAGGGAGGCTTGATCGTGAAGCAAAATTCGAACTATCGAGAGGAGTTGAAGAAGAGCCTTTGTATGGCTTGGAAGCAGGCACGAGAGAGGCATGTTACGGGAAAATTGCTAACTTCCTTGTTCAAAGTGGTTATCATGTTGCCCCAGCAGATTCAAGCTTTTTCGTGAAAGTTCAAGGAGGCAAGTTATCAGTTGTCCTCGTATATGTGGGTGATTTGATCATCACTGGAGATGACAAACAAGAGATTCAGCGAACAGGGACAAACTTGTCAGTTAGATTTCAAATCAAGGAGCTTGGATAATTAAAGCACTTCTTAGGATTGGAAGTTGAAAGAACTGACAGAGGCATATTTCTTGGTCAGCAGAAATATACGAGATATATACTTCAAAAGTTTGGGCTAGCAGAGTGTAAACCAATTTCTACCCTAATGGAGCCAAATTTGAAGTTGTGTATCAATGCCGGGGAAAGGCTTGGAGGATCTGGCTTGATCTATCGGCGAGATAGTGGAAGTAGTCTCGTACCTAACTTCTTTCGAGACCCCTAATATAGCATTTGTAGTTGGCGTTTTAGCGAGTTCATGCGAGGAATCCGAGAGCCACATCTTGAAAAAGCGAGTTAGACATATACTAAGATATATCAAAGGCAGCTTGATTGAGACTCTTACGAGAAAGAGGAGTAGAGTCTACAAAAGTAAGCGATTCTTTGTGATCTTTGATTGTATTGGAGATCACGATACTCGTCGTTCGACTACTGGATATGTGTTCAACCTTGGCTCGGGAGCTATATCATGGTGTAGTAAGAGACAACCTACGGTTTCTCTTCCATTTCGGAGGCGAATCTGAGGATAGGCGCTATGGCGTGTAGTGTTTTTAGTTGAGTCAACTCATGAAGTACTTGAATCAACCGATTGAAGGAATGGGAATCACGTTATTGTGATAACTTGTTAGAAGTCCGACTAATACAAAAATTCGGTGTTTCGTACTCGAGCGAAACATGTGGAGGTGCAATATCGTTTAACTACGGGAGAAGGAATGCTTGAGGAGATGTCGAGATGATACCCGATCGACACGGAGGATCAAGTAAGTAGACATTTTTTCACAAAGAGTTTACCCGACAAAATTCTGAGAGTTAGCGACTTAGTTAAGGATGACATGATTCAATATGAGAAGTAAACAATGAGAGAAGTGTTGAAGCAAAAACATTATCCGCGTTTTCGTGTGTTCATTAGGCAGGGTTGTCAGCTTGAACAAGTTGGCAACTTGAACAAGATAACAACTTGACAACTTACCAGAATTTTCAACTTAGGCTGTAGAGCAAGTTGCAAAATTAACTTCATAGTTAAGTTTGAGAAAATGTGGTCATTTCCATTTCCTTTGCTATAAATAGATGATGAGCAATGGGATTCATTTATTGTCAATCAAACAAAACAAGCTCAAAAGTTTTGAGAGAAAATAAGAGAGTGTTTTGTAAAAGTGAGGTTGAGTGGTGCAGATAAAATTAAAGTGTTGTAGGTAGGAGTTGCTTTTCGAAGTATAATTGAAGTTATTTTCGAACCCTGAGTTTGAGGTTATTTTATAGTTGCATATTTTTATGTATCAATATATTTACAATAATCGATTCTGTCAAAGGCGTGGAGCGTCCTCCTATTTTTGTAAAATAATTTGTTAAGAGTTCATATTGGTTTTAGGATGAAACTGTAAAGCTGTAACGTGGTATTAGAATCGATCAGATTAATGAACCCCGCCAAATTGATATGGTCTAAAAATGGATCGGGCGACAATGTTGTGAAATTAAAGTGGGCGCAGTTTGTGTTGGCCAAAGATTCTGGCTTTGCTGATGTAAGCAACGTAGTCATGTCGAAAGATTACTAAAGTGCATACTAATTAATAAGATTCTGGACCAATTCTTCTATCACCAATTGTGGAAATCCACGATTGGGTCTGGAATATATCCACAAGAGAGAGAAAGCACACTTTATAACGGCAAAGATGCACCATCCTATGTGATCAACCACATGAATTATGCCCATACAATTGTGTAAGAAAATAGACCAAATTACATACGGAGTATTAACTAATCTATATTTATTTTATAATAGATGATTATTTAGATGAAAATTGATTTAGTAAGAGATTGTGAAAAACTACCGTTAGGACCGCCGGCTCCTGTCTAACATAAGATCGTTCTTTAACAAAACTAGACTTGACTTGGATACATAAGGAGTCAGAATTGTCTCATCCTGAAATACAGGTTAACTAAATAAGATAAAATATTGCATAAATTACAATGCATAGTAAATCTGAAAATTCTTGTTGGACACAATATACATACACTAAACATTCCCTGAACTCATATGAAGCATACTCTTAATATTGGGATGTATATTGAGATGGATCCCGGATATTACGGATCCTATTCAATGTATAATGCTTAAAGTCACCTTTTGTGTAATGTGAAGTGTGAACCAAATAAATAAAGGGGCATCCAAATCACAATAAAGAAAAATTCCACTTCATCCCTTCGAAGATCAACAAATAATGCAAAGCACAATAATTATTATTGTCATGCATAATGCATGCAATATATTTGGTATTGTAAGATCAACCGAGGGCCCTTCTTGGATCCAAATCTACTGTGCCGACGTTAGCAAAACAAGACAATAATTTGGGACAAAGAATTGTCAATCGTCCAAATATTTGTCACATTTTATTTGATACATTATACATAGATTCATGGTGACAATTTTGACAGCCAGCGTAAAGGATAGGTAGAGATGTTGTTGGGGCCTCTTAGATTCTCTAAGAGTCCAAGATATGACTTCTCATCAGCAACCCATTACCAACTTGTTAAATGCTCTAAATTGCACGTACGTGTGGACTGTGGACTGTGGAGGGCCATCATGTAGCTTCTGTCAAATTAAGCTCTGATTTTATAGGTATGTTTGAGATTTCTTGAAAAGGTTTTTCTTGTAGCATATATTTAGCATCCTTATGTCAAGGTGTTGTATAACTTTAATTTGGATAAACTTGATCTAGTTATAGAGAGTCGTTGTCCCATAATAACAAAAGGATTATTGCATTTTAATTTTTTATAATAATTTAATTTAAATAATAGTGTGTAAAACTTTTTTAATACTCCGTATAAAAAGTTTGTTTATAGATAAAAAGAGATAAAGCCGACAAGCAATCCGACCTCTGACTATCATCAATCATTGATGAAGGAAAGAAAAAAAGGGAAAAGATATAGTTGTCGTGATGTAAGACATTGTTTATTTCTATTGGATTAATAAGTGGTATTTTTTAGGGTAAAAAAAATTACATCTCTCAAATATTACTACATTACGAGTTCAGCAGTTACGAGGAATTAAATCATGGTAATTTAAAATTGAAGCTTAGCCAAACCCATTTTATGGTGCCTGGCTTCGTTAAATCGGCTACCGGTGTCATTATGTCCAGTGATCGATATGTTGTCGTTTTCTGGCTAGCTATACTTGTGGGCTGATAAGTAGTAATCTACTTGTGCAGTATGTAGGATAAACAAAGCTAAGGGGAATGAATATGAAACAGATTTTTTGTCATCATACTTTAAAATGTTGAAATTCATGAGGAATAGCTTCATACCAATTGATGATACGAACCGTAATATTATATCCTTTTCAATGTGTGTACTCTATTAAAAATAGAATAAATCAAATCAAATAAACTTAAATAAGTTTTATTAAAAAATAACAAATGAAACACCTATGTACTTACATATATTGGTTGAAATTTCAATAATATGGTTGACTATCAAAACTCGAATATAAAAATCTTAGAGATTAAATTTGAGGGTATAGTTACAAGTTTCAAGTTTATGTTAGAAAGACTGAGGGGTGTATTGGTTTTTACACGAAATGGAATTAGAAAACTTTATTTAAATATTGAGAAATTTATATAGACATTCTTCAATTCTATTTCAATTCCGATTTTTATAAATAAATAAATAAAACCTATCTTGAGCCTATTTATTCTTGTAAGCCAGGGCTCATAGCCATCAGTCTGTAATAGATATTAGCCAAATAACGTTGTAAGTTAACTTTACTAACTTATAACTTATAAGAATGTAAGGCCTTTGTGCTTTTTGTCTTTTGTGAAGTGTCAAGTGTGCATGGTTGGCCCATATCCATCTCTAAACAGTACATAATAATATAAGTATGAAAGGGAGCCCTGAAAGTTAGTGTTTGAAGTAGCGGTAATGACAGAGGTAAGAAGTAGGACATCGTCAGATTAGGGCCAGGGCCTTGAGCAATGCATGTCAATGTCTACTTAGAGCGGTGGAGCCTTTAGTGTCTTAAAACAGCGAAACGGCCTTAGGAGGTAATGAGGCCCGCTCCATTCGCCCCAATGCTTAGTGTCTTAGAAGCGAACAGTCTTTTGCCCAGGTCCAAACGAACCCAGCCGGACGTCAGTTGGTGAAGTAGACGTCGATTCAGAGAAAAGAATAATTTATCGTTCACAAATTCTGGCTGTTCTATTTTATATTGCAAATAAAAAACAATATGTGGCATCGTAAAAAAACGTAAATATCTAAATCGAAATCCAACAAAATCGCCAAAACAAACTTGACATCCAAGAATACGGTTTAACATCCATAGAATAAAACATACCATAAACATTAAACTAAGCAAAAGTTCATCCATCTATAAAACAAAATAAACTAAGGTTCATTTATAAAGAAAATAAAAACGTAAAAAGCATTGTGCCGTCTTCGTATCATATCTTGAGGATTTGGGTGTGAAAATTCAATTTGGCGATGAATACCTGGATACATCATATATGGCGTTTTCAATTCGATTTACGACGATCAACGGAATCTGAACCGATTGGAAAGATTGGAAAGATTGTACCAATTTCAATGCAACTCGTAATCGATTGAAGATGATGATGCTAATTCTTTGGAAATTCTTGATCAAATTATTTATTCTCCAAGATGAATATATAGAACATTTATAATTGAAGTAGTAAAACTAAGAACCAAGTATGATATATTTAATGTGTGGAATGAACTAGCTTGTATAATTGAAGTAATATGAATTAATGATGATATTTGATGTGAGTAATGAATGAAAGTTGTGGTTCTTTATTTATAGGAGGAGAAAAACGGCTATTTTTGAGCCGGGACGTCCGGTGAGTCGAAGCCAGGACGTCCGTGGCTCTCGGATATCTTCTTTGAAGCGGCTATTGTTCACATGGCAGTGCCTAGGACGTCAGGTTGCACGGAAGGATGTCCGCTAATAAAGACTAAGGAATCCAACTAAGATGCTTTATGCAGGACGTCAGGGTTTAATTTGTGGACGTCCCGTACGTTAACGAACCCTTGACGTGTCTTAGAGCAGCGATTGAGCGTCCACGAATCCCGTAACGAGCGTGTCTTGGAATGACTTTTTCTTCAAAACCTCGACTACTGCAGATTAGTAAGTGGGTACATGGCTAGCAGGCGATGGTAGAAGCAGGCAAAGCAGGGTAGCAGTCCCCGGATTTAACGAGCGTTCGCTGACTAGGCCCCCGCACGTCTGGTTGAAGTTTGAACTTTGAAATTGAGAACCAACACTTGACTAGGTGAAGGTAGGAAATTGATAAATAGGCCCAGTTCCAAAGCCAGTGGAGTAGTGGACTTGATAATAGACATGTTGACATATTAAAACTCAAATCTCATCCTGTTCTTTCTCATAATTAGGTTACTCATTAAATCCGTATTGACTATACCTCGAATATAGCATAGTAACCTGCAAACCTCTGTCACTTAATCTTATTAGTTATACATAAAGATGTACATGATCAAGAGTTAACACATGCGGCTCGCTCACATAAACTCATATGAACCGAGACTCGAAACTCAATTTGGTCTTGAATGAGTCGGCTTCAATAGAAACTTCTAGTTTAATAGTTAAATGACTGACTAATAGTTCGAAATTTTTTAATAATTAATTAATATTATTAGAAAAAAATTTAATTTTGATATCATTAAGTAGTTTTTTTTTATATATCAAGCATGCTTATAGCTCATGATTAAACATATTTGTCAGTATCAATGTTTCCTTCATTTTATGAAATATTGATTGTTTAGTGATTGAGTATCATACTAAAATCTTATTAAGTTAGAGGTCTCAAGCGAGAAAAAGTTGTGAATTATTGTAGCATTATAAAAAAAACAAATTATTATAGTTTTTTAATCATATTGTGTGGCTAATAGTATTGTTTATGTTGTGTGGATTCCAAGGCTTCAAGGTTAAATGAACGTTAAAGTTCGACCTGACCTTGATCCTTTTTATAAATAGTTTATGAATATGTGATTGATTAAATATGAGAGGATACTATTGATTGATTATTGAATCTGTTCTGTCTATCTGGGTTTACTATTCCGCAAATGAATCAATAGCTTTATTAGTCAACTCTGTCTTCATCACCCATTTATTTTTTATGTTGCTCATCAACAAATAACTGATGCCACACACATGTCACACCAACCGTTATCAAATTTATTGTTTTTTAGCAATGTTATTAAACTAAATAAATATGATGATCAAGAACTAGCTTATTTAATTTGACATTGTTCCTTTAAAAAAAAAAAAAATTGTCCCTGCCCCCTTATATGGTGAGAATCAAATCGACTATTTCTAAGTTTCAGACAGCTTCCTAATGACTATGCTAGCAATTCGATGTTCTCATGTTGTTCATTTTTTATCAAACGTTATAATAAGCTATTTAGAAATGGCAATTTACGATACAAAACCTTTATCGTGGTATATCTTCTTCTTTTTTTATAGTTAAGATTACAATAATTTTGAACCGCCTCTTTCCCTAAATGAGATTCGAACCCTTGACCTCATGAATCAAGGGGTGCTAGCTCAATTGCTAGACCATTCAATTATCTCTTGTATCTTTTTTTTTTATATAGTGATCACCATTCACCACAATCTCAATGTGCAAACAGTGTGATAACTGAAATAATTTAAATTTTAGGATTTAAATAATAATTGAGTTTTGCTCCACTTAAAACAAACCCGAACTAGACAAGTGTATAACTAAGTACTACTCATCTTTTCCCCTCCTAGCTAAGAAAGGAAATGACACCTCGTGCTTGCTTCTTATTAGACACCTCCTACTTGCTTAAGTGACACCTCGTGCTTGCTTTATTTTTCTTCAAGGCTAAGCAACCTCATCCTAATCTACTTATATCAAAGAAAGCAAGCAAGACACAAAATATTTTTTTTTCTTCCTTAGAGCCGTGAAAGCTTCTCCCCTCCCCCTTTAAATTTTTCTTTTTCTTTTGTTGTTCTTCTCCTCTTAAATCATAACCTTAAAGTTGTTTTCAAGGAAAAAAGGTATAAGTATATCCTTTTATTGGTTATATAACTAGTTGTATAATTATGTCAAGTTACTTTAATTAGCTAAACTCATCCATTAATGATCATTAGAGTTCATATTAAATGGTTTAATTATAAGTATGTTGGTTCTAGGGCTACAAATTTATCAAATTTCATTCTTGTTTAAGTATGTAGTAAATTGATTACCTATAATATACATAAACTAGATTAGAGAATCACATGTTAGTTCTAGTTTAACTATATAATAGAATTTGGATAGTAGTATTCATTTTAGGTTGTTGATACAGCTAATATAATTTGAATATAGATAAAAAGTTAAAATGGATATAGTAGTATATCATAAAAAGGGATGGAATTGCATAAGTTAAAGAGGAGTTTACAAATTTAGTAGCTATTGTTAGTTAAAGTTATTAAAATAAAAGTAATTGTTATTTTTATATTCTTTAGGCGTTGATATCGAATAAGTGATGGGAGTAAGTAAAATGCATTATAATTGGTTTGGACTAGAGGTGAGTACTTATATCACGTGTCTATAATCTTTCATACATTATAAATATGTGTATTGTATATTTTGTCTTGTTGTAAGTGAATATATGAGGGAAATATTTAATGAGGTAATATAATTAGTTGTATGATTTATGTTAAGCGATATAATGGTATATATTTATAAGTATAGAGAATAAAAATTTGATTGAACTATTTGGTTGTATTGAGAGACTATGTTGAATATCAACATAAGAAATCTTGGGATGTTGTAGATTTCAGATATGATGATATGGCTATATATGAGTAAAGAGTTAATGTTATAGAATGATTGTTATAGAGTTAATGGTTGATAACAATAAAGGATGAGATGAAAATATTAAAAATGACTTGTTGTGATACAAATGTGAATATATGATGTTGTGAATTATGAGGTTAACCTAAGATGATGTGATGTTATGATATGGTAATATAATGAAAGTGGACATCATTTTGAGTTGTGATTTATGATGTGATATTGCCGGTATTCTCTAGAATCAAGCGATTCATATGATCGCGGTATTAATCCAGAGCTTTATTGTCCGGTATTTGTTGGAATCAAATGCCACATAGTCGGTATTCAATGGAATCAGGTAGTATGATTTATCTAAAGAAAAAAATGTGGTGATGTGAACTATGATAGGTTAGTTATTGAGATGTTGAGATGATTCGATTGGATATGATGTTGAGTTTGAACTTTCTCCGTTTCAGCAGGCGAGCTTAGCGGGTAATTGATTTTACATTATTTTGTCCTCGTTTGTTGGAGTAGAAGCAACGAGTGACGTGGATTACTACATTATGTTTTCCTGCGTTTCTTTGGGTAGAAGCGCTGGTGGCGTTGATATTCACATTATTTTGTTCTCGTTCTTTGGAATAAAAGCAACAGCAGTGACGTTGAACTTTCTTCTATTAGAGGGAATGGACTCTAATAGAGGGTCGGATTGGAATTATTATTGCTTATGTGATATATTGGAAGTTCTTGATTTTGAAGGTGATGGTATATTATATTGAGCTATTTGATATTATAAATTTATCGATGTTATTGAATTATTTTGTAAGTTGATTATATTAAATTGTTTGGAGATATTATTAAATTATGAGGATCATATAGGTGACTAGTGATATGAATAAGTACTGATAAAATATAATGAGAAATTAATTATCACGACTATAGATATTACATGTTTATATATGTGTGGTTGAATATGACTTGTTATATGAGTATTCAAGATCTTTCATAAGCTCACCCATTTTATTTTGGGGACCCCCAGTGTTGTTTCTTGTTCAGGAACAGTCGGCATTTAAGCATCAGTTGAGGCGATGAGTCGAGTAAATCATGATTCGAGATTTGGGTGGCTAAGATATCCTCGGCAGTCTTGATATTATTACCCTTATATTGTGTCAAAGTATGTATTTAGAAAACGCGTTTTATATGATTTATGCAGATTAATGAAATTGTGAAGTGTAATATTTGTTGTTGTCTTAGATCACCATCACGGGCATGAATTCGTTAATATTTTTTCCTTCATTCTTTTGGTTCGGGTTGTATGGTAACTTTTGATGTTTTATATTCTTGTAGAACTAACCTCGAAACATTAGATTTGTGACGGATCGTTGCAATAACGTTGGAGACTATCTAGAAATTGTAATAAAAAGAACATCGAGTGTATTTTAAAAATTTCAAATGGTAACTAATATTAGAGACTATTTCAGTAGTCTAAAGAAAGAGACCATTGGATCTGATAAATTGATGATAATATTGGTGACCTTGAAGTGTAAACCCGATCCGAATTGCGGTTGTCAATTCGGCGAGTTAGGGCGACAACGCGAATTTTCAATAGTGATAAGCCAAAATAAATGTGCATGAAAATGGTAACCCGGTTCAATGCTTAAGCGGCACTACGTGCAGAGGCAGCGAAGCCCCGAGGAAAAGCTTTCGCTATAAAGATGAAGTTATTACAGTAAGGGACTTGCTGATGCTCGCGTCGTTATTACTGCTTGCGCTTGTATGTGAAATAGGATCCACCTATTCTCACGTATCCCAACGCGCACCGATCTCGATACAACGAGAAATAAATACTCTTAAGAAGGTTGTTACAGGTTTGGTCTTTATATGACCGTCTGATAGTGTTAGAAGGCAAAGAGAACCCTCACAACCACACATTCGCTCACCGAGATCGACACTTTCGATAAATCGGACTATGAATATGATATTGAACTTTGTAGTAAAACATTTTTTAGGTGTGTGACATCTTGAAGGCAGATCCGTTTATAGTAGAAGTCGCGTAGGGTTTTGGTCTTGATTTGCGGAAAAGATGTTCTAAGAATCGCCGCCTTCCGTAATGCAAAGAATCTACCAAAACTTTGATTCTTGCCGTTCGTAAGCTTGAGTCATACAAAACTCAAAACTTTCATTCGAATCGAATAATCAACACTTAATTACTATCACTTGTGTTCGCGAACCCGTGAGGCCCGAGCCATGAGGCGCGGCGAAACACGCTGCGTCGTTTAACGCACTTGTTTGAACATTGTTGTCCATCTTGAGGATACGGGCAAACCAACGGTCAATGGTGAACAAGAAAACTTGACCAACAGCGCTAGCAAACTCCCCACTTTGGGTAAGTTTTTCGCCAATGAAATCCCACCTTCTGTCCGATGACCAGTGTTAAACATGAGGTAAAAAACCCGGTAGTTGCTTTTCGAAGCAAAACACAGAAGAGTCCCGACATGTCCCAACATGTCCCAACAACATAATAATAGTGTCTCCCTGTTTATGCCGAACAAACGGACCCCAGAAAATAAAACTTGAAGAAATAGGTCGAGGAAAACATAAGCAGTAGCCTATTACATGCGGGAAGAGAAGTCCAGCGGGGAGTTTTGTCGGATGGATTGACCTGCGGTCGGCACGATCTTTGCACGGAGTTGACCTGGAGGCCAGTTGCTTTGAATCTCTCTTTCGCGGTTTAAGTTCGTCCTCATACTGGCATGAGGATTGTGGCCCATTTCCTTCGAATTAAAGGCTTTCGGTTAGGCTCAGGCGCTCACGTGACATCCGCGCGTGCTTTCCGCCCGTAGGTTTATCAACGATGGTGAAATTTTGCATCTTCACAGGACCATGCTCACTCTCAAAACATCAGGATGTTGTGTGACCCCCGGTGAGGCTGCCAGGATAAGTGAGACCCGATAGGTTTTAATTTCGCTCCGGACTTAAACGATGACACTTGATCAAATATTATCTTTAGCGTTAAATTTGATTTCAGGGAACCCGTTACAAACGGCGTCACTTGCTAGAATCGACAACATTGGTATTGTTCGAGAGGTAGAACAAGGAGTTAGCAATAGAAGCTTTATGAAGAGCAGCGTACACGAGACTTAGAGAGGAAGCTTTATGCTGTCCTTTGGCGGCCCATTACCTTGAGCTCCGCGGTGATTCTTGATGATGTCCCAGAGCAGGTGGTACAGGTAGAACCTCAGTCCTTGAGTCAGTAATCTTGAGGTTGATGATCCCTTGGGGCTAAGATTTAAAGATGTGTCCCGAGCTTCACTTTTGTGGAACATAGGAGTCCCGGCAGTATCCTCGGAGCGGGCAGCAGACAAATTCCCGGACCGATTTAGGCCAGTGAAGCCCAGTATCGCCCCGTTAAGTTGGCGGCCCCCGGCGTGAAGGATGTCCATATAGGTAGTTGTTGTTGGTGGCATCGACGAAACCTCTCTGGCGAGAATATTCCCCAACACCTCTGAACTTCCACGCTGCGGCGTGTTCTTACTCCATAGAGCCAACTCCATTGACCTCAGTTTCGCTTTACTCCTTTACTTGATTCTTATTGTGGATACGGTTGCGGGAGTCATTGACTCTCATTTTACCCTTCGGAACTACCGGGGCCATGCATCTCTCTTTCTGTGACAGATGTACCGAGATCATTTAAGTCCAGCGTTAGCCACCGGTGTTGAGGACTCTCCCACATTGACACTAACTACTCGCTTTTAGGGCGCTTGATGCGGCCACAGTTCTTCGACACAGGTCGATGAGACAATTATAATATCATCATCTTAACTTTGTCGTTAGGTTGAAGGATGACTTCGAGCAATCTCACTTGAGGGCCCCTCTTTTAGCCAATGCTTGATTACTCCCTCGCTTTTCTTTTTAGACAAGAATACTTGCCAAAGGTTAGCTCTTGGGAGGAGGCGGGTATTGTCGGAGTTTACGACTTGTTTTTTCATCGGAAAGGGGAATGGGCCGAGTTTAACCGATGGATTAACCTCTGCGTCATCGTATTTAATTTCAGCATCAATAGATTCGATCTGTAATCAGCATTATCCTCGGAGCACAAACCTAGGGTGCACCTCGGGGAATTTTGACCTTGAGATTGCTACTTTGAGGACAATCCTCGAACTAGGAGTTAACCTTTACCCGACTCGCTGACAATCTGGGAGCTTTGGTGTATCTTGCGTATTCTTTGGGCTCTCGCCGTTACTCGTAATTTCCGGCCCATGAGGAGATTGTTGGGTTTCTTCAACCGGCGCCTGCTTGGAGGAATTACGAAGAGGGGCGGAGTTCCCCGAGTTACACTGAGCCGCCTAGCGACTTCTTGATAGCTTAGCACGTTCTTTGAGAGTATTGACATGGTGAGTATTAAGGATGCTGAGAAGATGAAAAGATTGATTGTGAGTTTGTGAGGTATGAGAATGTGAAGAGGTTGCGGAATCTTGAGGTGTATGAATGCGGTTTAGTGGGTGAGTGGAGAAAATAACTTGACACACGTTCTTTGAAAAGAGTGTGTACTGCAATAAAAACTGAAACACGCCAATTCTCAAAGTAACCGTTGTGCCACCTTTTATCCGGTTGTTATAACACTTGGTTGGGTGTTATAACCTTGAACTAATTGCTATTTGTTCATTACACACAACCCCAATGCTGCCTTCAGATATTCGAATTGATTGCGCGTCTAAACCGCCGTAAGAATATCGGCGATTGTTTATCCTTTGCTTACATGTTCAACAGCGACCCATGCTTCGCAACTCACAATAAAGTGATGTCGTATATCTATATGCTTAGTCCGACTATGCTGAACTTGATTTTGGAAATACTTATGGCACTCGTATTTGTCGCGATGAAAGTCATGACTCACGGCAACCCCATATTCTTCAGCGTTGTTTCATCCAAATTAGTTGAGCTAAATTGCTCCTGGCACCCGTATAATAAACGCCGTTGAAGGATAGCGAATTTTTGCTTCTTGCTGAACCGGGGAGACAAGATTATTTCCAACAAAGCATCCTCGGATGTGCTTTTTTATCCTCGTGTTTCTGCCCGGTCGGCATCCACGGTATTATCCAACAAGAGAGGTGTTAGTGTCAAAGGTATAAGTCCATGGTTATACATTACGCTTGCATGCCAGAATTCTCTTGACAAGGTTCAAGTGACTTTCTTTGGGATTTGCTTGATATCTAAGCGCCACGGGTGTGCTATATCGAACTGCAGTGAGGTAAGTAGACTACGATCGTAAAGCTCTATAGAGTTTCTATCATCTTTCCATTCTTGATCATGGTAACTTTTAAGTGAGTGGCCAGCGGAGTTCTTTATTTTTAGATGTTTCAATCCAAACTTCTTAAATGTGTTCTTGGCATAATTGGTTTTGAGAGATGAAAATGCTATCTTCCATTTGATTAATCTGAATCCCGAGAAAGTACTTCAATTCTCCTTACGTACTGTCCTAGAATTACGCCTCCGTTTGTTGAGCAGCTGTTTTACGGTGGTTTGACACCCACGAACGCTATGTGTGACATATATTTGAGCTACCGTCGTCAGTTCTTTATCCTTTTATGAATAAAGTGTTATCAACTCCCCTCAGTATATCCATTTTTGGATCGAAGCAAGGTGGTCTCACCATACAGCTGTGAACTGCTTGAGACCATAAGGAAACCTTAACCCCGGTTTATACGCATGCTCGGGGATTTTGGGCATCGATAAATCCTTTTGGTTGTTGACATGGGCACTCCTCTTGAACAATTCCATTAGAAAAGCACTCTTGACGAAGAGTTTGAATTTCAAGAGACATGCGATAGAGAGGTAGGCGAATTGCTTGAGCCTGGCTACGGTGCAGTGTCTCTTCCAAAGTCAGTACAACCCCGATCTATGTATAACCTTGTCTGACCAATCTAGCTTTGTTACGGTAACATTCCCGGACTCATCCATGCCCCATTCTTGAAGATCCACTTGAGTGTCAATAATATTGCATCGAGAGGGTCTCGGAACAGAGTTCCCAGCATCGTTCTTATGGCCCGAATGAGCTGCTGCTTATGTAGCGTGATCCGGTGCTTTCGTCAAGCGTCACGACTTCAGCGTCTTTTGGTTCCCGCTTGAGGATGAAACATGTTTCTCAACAACCCGCCATTTTTTCGATGAGTCGACCTTGTCCGCTTCCTCTAGTGGTTATTCATGATCAAGTTCACAATGATATGTTTTGCGGGGTGATTCTTTTTGGATGCAGCGGCTGGTTCAATTTCCTTTTCCCTCTGATTCAGCGTATTCTTCATCCGCCATTCTCTTGTTGTGAGTGGCTGATGGTTTGTGATTTAAGAAGTGTCTTCTTCGTCTAACATCACGACATTTCTGATCCGCTACCTTCACATTTATAGATTCCATAACCATATGGATTCGTTGTTGCTACACTCCCAGCCTGGCTATTCACAGGTATCCCGGGAAGATTCATAAATCACTTGAACATCAAATTTACGCCTCGGTTACCATCGGCGGGATATACTTCCAACACACGAAAGTAGTGTACATTGACTTTCTTCACCGCCGCGGTTCATAGGATGTCAGATGAGTACAGTGCAGCGTAACCCGATTGTGGATAGCGGCATGCCGTGTTAACGGCCTCACTTGAGAATTTATGGGTAGATCCTTGGCATGTAGCATGACTCTAGCCATCTCTTGGAGTGTTACGTTCTTTCTTGCGATTCCATTTTGTTGAGGTGATAGGTGCGGAGTATTAGGTGTTGATTCCCACTTCATCACAAATTTTTTGGAACTTGATATTCTCGAATTCTACTTATGATCGCCGAATAACCAAGATGTTGGCTGCCTGGATTTGTATGTGGGCCTAAACCTTACACATCAAGGTTTGATTTTCTTTGATATTATGTGAACATAAAAGTCATCATTGCTTACACAAAAACATACTTTCTAAAAAACTATGCTACTTGCATGGGTCCATTAAATCCATGTGTAATCATTCCCGGAGACCACCGTGGTGTCCGCTTTGTTATGCTTGTTGGTGTGAGACCGGGTTTGCTTGCCCTGGCCTCCCACGCCGACATTTTCCTTGACCGCCCAAATGTGCGATGCCGTACACCGAAATAGAAGTTGTCGAATATTGCGGTGATTGGAGATGATGTCAATCGACTGTGCCGTAGCTCTACGTCCTCTTGAGTTCAATTTCGCCCAAGGCCACAACGAAACTTTGGTGTCCTTAGATACCGGTGCTCGGTGGATCGACTTGCCCATAATAGGGTTGTTGTTTTGGTGACTACATTCACGTATTTTGAAACCTTTAGACCTTGTCAAGTTTCAGGGCTGCTCCAGCAGAACTTCTTCGAGATTAGGTAGTTCTTCAACATTGATGCACCTTTGCGTGATAACGCCTTTTCCCTCTCAAAGTGAAACCGTCGGTTTCACGTCACTTGATCTTTGGTAAGATTAGCTCACATTCACATCGTATATGCGGAACAACCTTTGTCAAAGTACCGTCAGGTCCCGTACGGCTTTAAGAAGTAAAAACTCCGTTGCTTATCCGCAGGGGAACCCTTCTTTACCGTTGCATTCTTGGTGGAGAATATCGGCAATCGCCCGTAAATTTTGTAGCGATGGGTGCTATATGTCATAACTCGCGGCAATGGCATCTCGGTGAACTGCTTTCTTTTTGATTCTTGATTTGGTGAGTTCGGCGACTAAACATCCTTCCCTTTAGGTGGGTTTTGGTTTTAATGGTTCCTATTCTGAATTGTCGCACCTTTTTCCTTGAGATAGAATTTCATCCAATATTGGGGTCTTGGAATTCATCGTGTTTATTCCACTTTTGTCATTCTTCTTTCCTACTTTGTTTTCGAATCGTATTTCCAATTTTTGTTCTTCATTTATTGTTTTCTCTCTAATTCTTTGTTCCTTTTCTTGACGTGCTTCTTTCAATTTGTGAGAGGTGTATGCTGTTAATGTGGACCGTTTTCAAGCGATGGCCGATGGTTGGCATTGACTCTTGTTGAGTAAGTTCTTCACCTTCTGCTCGTATTTGTCGAGGTCACGATTGACAACCCTCGGATTATTTGTAAGTTAACGTCCTCATGGTTGTAAAACCTGAAATTATTAACCTCGTTGGTGCTTTCTTCTTCTTACGTGATTCTTGACAAAGTGGTATAGTAGCTTTTTGACTGCTTCTTAACGTAGTTTGGACATTCAACTTGGATGTGGCCAAAGCCTTATGTCCACACATTGTATCCTTTGATGGATTATTGTGGTCGCGTTATTCGATCCTCGACTTTAGGGTTCTTCCACACTCTGTCATTCCGTCGGTCAAACGTTCCTGGTGTGTTTCCTCCGAAGAAAGGTTTCTTGTTAAACCTTTTTAGAGTTTTGTTGAAATTTTGCCGGTAGATTTTATAGTTTTGACCCAGACCTTAACCCCATAGCATTACGTATTTGAAGTCTTCAAAGCTATTCCCTTTCCTTTAGATGATTGACATCCTCAATTGAAGGTTATAAGATTTCAATCAGGTTCATAAAAATCATAGTTGATAGATCGCGAGAAACTGCATAAATTTTGTAACTGTGAGCAAATCTTTTTAGGAGTTCTCGGAGTACTTTTCTACTTGAGTTTTAGATTGCTAAATCTTCTCTCCAGGAAAGACATTAGCTAGGTCCTTTATTTTGGAATTGTGGGCGTGATTGTCAGATCACCTCTGCATCTTGAGGATTTTCCCCACGGTGGTTCAGCGTGAAGTCTAGACATGCTTTACTTTGAAGTACGCTTGGCTGATGAGGGTTTTCCAGCTATCTCAACGGCACAGTGAGCTAATAAGTTTAAACACTTAGGACTTGAGAAGATGGCATTTGGTCTTTGTTGTTCCCCAAAGGATAATTACGCTTCTAAGATGGGTTGATTTGTTCTTCTTTGATCACGAACTCTAACCGTCGTTGTTCACGTGGGTTCCGAATCCGGCCGGTAGAAACGACTTTCCGGGTTCGTGTCACCCGATCGTAGGCGTCATACTTAGCTTTCCGGTAGGGGGTAATTAGACCCGTCAAGTCGCGGAGGGCCAGTGATCGAGCTACGCTTCACTTCCGTTTGGTTTTACTGGTTTCACTGTAATGTAGGAGTGCAGCTTTTCGATACCATTGAAAGTGTACAAAACCGCCCCGAGTGCGGTTAATGTCCGGCAGTTGGAACTGACAACAATTTCCGTGGTAAAGCCAAAATAAATGACACATGAAAATGGTAACCAGTTCGATTATGGCGTACAACATTAGAGGCCTTGACCCAAGGAAAACTTCATTGCAGATACAAGTTCTGATGAACTGCTCGATTAGGCGCAACTATGCTTTCTTAAATGGGATCCTATTTTAATACCGTCTCGATACAACATGAAAATATCTTATGAGGGGTTGTTACTGATTTTGGTGCTATAACAACCATTTAATGTTGAAAGGCAGAAGAACCCTATTAACACATTCATTCTTGAATGAGCACTCATCAATCAGACTATGAATGATATTAGACTTTGTAGTAACATTTTTGAATATCTTGAAGGCAATCATTATAGTCACATGGGAGTTTGTGGTCTTGATTTAGGAAGATCTTACAAGAATGCATGCCTTCATCATCTGAAAAAGAATCTGCCAAAACTTTGATTAAACACTAGTTCGTAACCGATTAATCACAGCTTTGTAGTTAGTGATCGAATAAATCAATTATCTTTTGTGTTCAGAACTGAAACATAAAGAACACAGCCAAGCTCGCATCGTTTAACACCCGCATGTTTGATGCTTCTTCAAACATTATAAAACAAGTTTAAAAATAAGGGTTAAAAAGTTGTTTATCAGATTTTCTTATATTTATTCATATATTTATATTTGATTCAATATCATTTAATCTAGAAAATGTTTAGACTTGATACATATTTGTAATCTTAATACCTTTTCAAAACTGCATTACACAATGTGTCATTGACGTTTTTACATGTAGTTTAAAATGGGATGGTTATAGAA
This sequence comes from Lithospermum erythrorhizon, assembly GCA_019722365.1. Classification (NCBI taxonomy): domain Eukaryota; kingdom Viridiplantae; phylum Streptophyta; class Magnoliopsida; order Boraginales; family Boraginaceae; genus Lithospermum; species Lithospermum erythrorhizon. Next base: position 118,269 of record JADFUC010000879.1, on the reverse strand, counting down.
CTTAATAAAAAGAGACAAAATATATGTTACATATTAATGTCATCGAGATTAATACTGACATTAGGTGGTTAAATAGATATGTTTTTAAATATATAGATTAGATTCATACTGAAACATAATAATAATTGAAATGTGGCCTCATCAAAATTAAAAATTAGTAATAGTGGATATGCTGGAGGGTATATATATATCAGCTAGATTTTTAAGTCGATCTTTTTGAACAACATATAAATATGGGGATGGATATTGGATGCTATAGTGAAAATGAAACAAATTTGCTAGAACTCACATTTGGAAAAGATGTGAAAGAAATGCAATTATTTGGTAGCCAAACGTCAACATTTCAAGGCCCAAGGCTAATAGCAGGGTTCACATAACAATACACCAACTAAAGTAAATATCGAACCTCAAACGGCACCCAACGCATTCAATTTTTGTACACCACCTTATTATTAGAAAAAGATTTGAAATTATCTGAATGCATTTTAGACACATCATGATATGAATTAAAATAATCATGTTAATAATATGATCACAATATGTTTTAAAATAAAATGTAACATTACTAGTGGAGTATCTAAAATTTTAATAATGTCATAATATCCCAAAAAATGATCATGTGAAACTAGAAACAATTTGATCAAGGACGTTTTAAATGTAAAGTTAAGTACTGCACCTTTAAAACTAAACCTATCATTATATTTATTTTCTTCATATATAATCTCTATGTTTTTAATTATTTGATCATATAATAAAATATTTTGTTCTTTTTTACTTGATCGTTCACCTTTTTAATACAAATTTTTTGTTTTGAATTTTAAAAAAAATTCAGCATTAATGTTTCTTTTAATATTTTTTATTTCTATTTATTTAAATTTGTTTCTCCTTAAAAATAATAAAATTAATTAATTATTTAATAAAATATTTTTAAACTACATGTAATTAAAATATTTCCATTATTGAAGATTTAACATTTTCTTTGACACAAGACACATACGTAACTTATAAAATGTCTTCAATAAATTCTGACAATCTAAATTTGAAACTGGACTTATTTGAACGTAGGGTGTAATAATTCATGCATAAACAAAATTCCACGCTCCTCTTTTTCTGTATAGTTTTTCTTTTTCTTTTAAATTTCATACAAACTTTACTTTTTCTTTATTCACAGAAATGACACATCAATTTCCATTATGATTTCTTTAAAGTCAAGCAAGAATGTAATGTAACAACCCATCAAAAAGGGAGACAGCTCAATTCCCAATAATTGTTTTCAAACATTTCTTGATTGATGGTATCATTGTATTACAGTTAAAACACTACCTTCAATTCATTTGCATTTACTTTTTTGTTTTTAGTCGAAACTTTGATCATAGTTGGTTTCATTTTTATTTGTATTTCGAGGTGAAATTTTATTTGTGTTGATTTTATTTTGATTGATGTTTTCGTTTTTCGACTGTAAGTTTTGAAAATAATTGTGTTTGAAATTTAAACTGAGCAGTTCAGATGCTATAGGAATCTATACTAGACGAGTAATCTTTGTTTTAAGAGTTTGTTATCAGTTTATTTTAATTTTCATTTTTCGAGCTAAAGTTTTTGAACATGCTTAAAATTTAAACCAATGAATCCTACCACTAGACCCAACATAATGAATAACATGGTAGGGGCTGAAAGTGGTGATCATGGACTTCCCAATCCATTTGGAGAATTGGGTGTGGATTTTCTTGATCTTGAGCTCCAGGAAACAGCTTATGAGATTCTTGTAGCTTCTTGTAGGAGTTCAGGATCAGGGAAGCCATTGAAGTTCATGTCCGAGATTCAGAAGGTCATAGGGAGGGGGGAGAGGGGGGTGCTGACGCCATCGCCGTCGTTGCAACGGTCGTTGAATTTGGTGGCAGCTAGTAAGGTGAAGAGGGCACTTGGGTTGAAGTCAAAGAAGAGTCAAAATCAGGAGTCAGTGAGTTTGAGTTTGACTACGAATGCTTCAACTGTGGGGGAGTTGATTAGGATCCAGATGGGGGTGTCTGAGCAGACTGATTCCAGGGTCAGAAGAGCTTTGTTGAGAGTTGCAGCTGGACAGGTCAGTTTGATGAATTGAAATTTGAATTTTTTTTTATAAATAAAGTTGGACACTTTGATGGATGAAGTTAATTGTGATTGAGAATTGAGTTGCATGTTATAATGTTACCTCCATTTTGAAATGATTGACCAGTTTTGAATTTAGTGGGAAAATATGTAGTATCCAAAGATGGTATTTTTTCAAACTACATTACAGTTAACATGATAATTTTGATTCAAATCGAAGTTTGTCTGTCAATTAAGGCTATAAAGTTTGTTATTGTGACCCTTTGAGAATCAAACTAGACAATCTTTTAGAAATGGAGGGACTAGTGAGTATCATTTAGTAACTTGATCATTTCGAGTTTGCGGCTTTCTTTTGGTGATGAGAGTGGCTGACAGTAATGAAATATTGAGATAGATCCAGACGATACAAGAGTATCGAGAAGGATCCGGAAGCTATTATGATAAATTAGTATTAGGAAACGTAGGATTTAGTTGAAGCCAAAGAAAATAACTTTGATGGTATTTATTGTTTAACATGACTTCCCTGTGACTATTTCACAGGAATTTTTTGCTCTACAAGAAGATGAAAGTTGATGTTCAAGTTATATTGAAGTTTCTGTATATTCAAGTTATAGTGTTTTTCCTTTTGTTGCATTCGTAACAAGGGTTCGAAAGATTAGGTGGTCTTTTTCACTTTAACATCAATGGAAATACAATTCGAGGTGGGAAATTTCAAGAAACATTATAAGTAAGGTGGGAAAAAAAATTCATGTCAACATCCCTTTGGCTTCATTTGAAAGTTATGTAATCCATTTAGAGTTATAATTAATTAGGTTTGAAAGCACAAATCTTTGACTTCGAATTTATATGAGATACCAAACTAGAAGTTTCTTCATTTCTATATTGTTCAGTCCGGATTCAGGAATTAGGTTCTGTCAGTCACTTTCTTGAAAATTTTATCAAACTTCACATGTGTTTCACTAGTCATGATTGCTTTAGTTTGATAAAACCGATACTGATCGAATTTGAGCTAGCTAAGCCTTGGATGATTAAGCAGTCTTCCGTAACAATTGGAGTGATAGTTTTCTTTGTTCTTCATGACCAGCTTGGAAGGCGCATAGAGTCGATGGTTCTGCCTCTGGAGCTATTACAACAGCTTCGACCTTCTGATTTTCTGAACCAAAGAGATTATGACATCTGGCAGAGGAGAAACTTGAAAGTTATCGAGGCAGGGTTGCTCGTTCATCCTCACCTTCCTTTAGATAAAAAGGACACTGCTCCTCAGCAGCTCAGAGAGATCATACGAGGGGCCCAACAAAAATCAATGGAGACTGGAAAGCACAGTGAGTCAATGCAACTACTACGAAGAGTTGTTTTGTCTCTTGCTTGCAGATCATTTGATGGTTCTTCTGATACATGCCATTGGGCTGATGGAAACCCTTTGAATCTCCGAATTTACCAAATACTCCTCGAGTCTTGCTTCGATGTCAATGAAAAGACATCAGTTATTGAAGAAGTTGATGAGTTGTTAGAACTCATAAAAAAGACTTGGGTGGTGCTTGGTATCAGCCAGACGTTGCATAACCTTTGTTTACTGTGGGTATTATTCAATCAATATGTTGCTACAAATCAAGTCGAAAGTGATCTGCTTCTTGCAGCTAATACTATGATGGTGGAAGTAGAAAAAGATGCCAAGACTGCGAAAGATCCATCTTATGTGAAGATTCTAAGTTCTACTCTAAGCATGATGCTAAGTTGGTCTGAGACGAGGCTTTTTTCTTATCATGTTACTTTTTACAGGGGTAATCTTGACATTATGGAAAATGTCCTGTCGCTCGGAGTATCCAGCGCTTCAATATTGGTTGATAACATCTCCTATGAGTATCATAAAAAGGGGAAAGAAGTAGATGTTCAACGGAGCAGAATTGACAGTTATATCAGGTCTTCTGTTCGCAATGCATACTCTCAGGCAAGTTGGGACTAGCTACTCAGCAATGTTATACATATTATATATTTTCGAGTTTGTTTCCTGTCATGTTTACTTCATAACCCCTGAACATGCACCCTCATACACTTGAACACATTTTGGTCACATTGTGGTACTAAGTCATAAACATTATCGGCTTTCTAATCTAGTCTTTTTTTTCCTCTCTTTTTTCTGAAATTTTAGAAGCAAGCACATCTCTTCTCTAAATTTAAAAATGACTCTGAAACTTACTCATTCTTGTAATTGAAGACAGGAAAGAGAGAAGTTAATTTCAAGCAGAAAATCCTTCAAAAGGCAGCAAAGTCCTCTTCCCACATTATGCACCCTTGCACAGAATGTTAGTGATGTTGCTTTCAATGAGAGGGAAATTTATAGCCCTCTGCTGAAGAGGTGGCATCCTCTTGCAACCGGAGTAGCAGTAGCTACACTACATGCTTGCTATGGGAAAGAGCTGAAGCAGTTCATTTCAAGCATAAGTGAGTTGACTCCAGCGCAATCAAGTGCTCATAACTCTTGGACAAATTAGAAAGATCTAGTGCAAATGGCTGTTGCAGATTCAGTAGAAGTGGCTTGACGGTGGGGAAAGAAATTATTCAGGAAATGACTCCCTATGAGGCTGAAGCTGTCATTGCAAGCCTGGTTAAATCATGGATCATAACTCGGGTAGAAAGACTCAAGGAATGGGTGGAGAGAAATTTGCAGCTTGAGGTAACATTCTTTGTATTATTAATTTGATCTCTGGTTGCAGTTTTGTATCTGTATTATATGTTTTTTATATCTTCACTTTCAAGACCCTCTCTGGTGTTCATTTTGAATAAGATATATGATATCCTCCATGTATTGAACAGAGGACAGAAACTGTGTGCAACTATTAAGTTTCTTCACGTTGTTTGGCTTTGATGATAGTGTGTGACTAGTATTTTTTGTGCCGTCTTTTTTGTGTATTTCTTAGGGAAGTTATCTGAGAATGTATATCTAACATCATATACAGGAGTCCTGAGTATTATCCTTCTTCTTTTTTAGGTATGGAATCCCCATGCTAACCGAGAACGAATTGCCCCTTCAGCCGTTGAGGTTTTGCGTATTGTTGATGAAACTTTGGAAGCATTCTTCTTGTTGCCCATACCAATGCATCCGGTTTTGCTTCCTGATTTACTCTTGGGTATTGATAGATGCCTTCAGCATTACATGTCGAAGGCAAAGTCTGGATGTGGTAATGTTCTATTGCTTATTGGAGATCTTGGAATTCATCCCTCAATTAGTACCATGTTTGTAAGTTCAATTCTTTTTATGTTTTCTGTAGGATCAAGAAGTACTTTTCTTCCAGTTATGCCTCCGTTGACAAGATGCACAAGAAGTTCAAAGTTCAGCGTATTCAGAAAGAAAGAGAGAGCAAATATGGTTCAGGGTAGGAAATCACAAGTTGGAACTTCAGATAGAGAGGATTCCTTGAGTATACCCCGCCTATGTGTTCGTATCAACACCTTTTATCACATTCGAAAACAATTGGAACTTCTAGTGCAACGATTCGCATTAGCTAAAAATGGGATGTATTAGTAAATGATCTAAGCAGGGCTTAGGAAGAAACTCGAGCTTTCAACAACTGCAGCAGCAGGATCCATGGTTGTCAGCTCAGTCATGTTTCATCTAATCGGGATCAGAACCTTTCCTTGATGAGCTAAGCACCCAGGAGAGTATCTGCTACAGTTCATGATAGAGTGAGGACTCGGTTATCAGGATGTATTGGCTGTTTTGAAGATGTTAGTTCTATTGGAGGGTCCATCCATTTTTACCAGGATGCATCAATGATAGATGAAGATCTCAAGTTTCTAAAGGATCTGTTTTGGTCCAATGGTGATGGTTTCCAGCAGTCTAATTGAGAGTCGTCGGTCACTTTGAATCAACACCTTGCCTATTCCATACAGATACTGAAGGTCTAGTGGGGTTCAAGCAGAATGTATTAGACTACTGGGTAGCTCAATGAGACTTCCATTACGACAACCTCAAGGTCAGGTGGAAGAAAAGGCAGGACCAAATACAGTTCTGAAGGTTTTATGTCTTAGAATGATAGGGACCATTACTCCCAATTTCTTTAAGACCTTACAACCACGAGAATTGTGATTCAGAGGATAGTTGCCTCAGCCACTATTACTGAAATTTGGCATGTCTGACACCCTGTAGATCAGCAGTAGCAGTAGGACAAGGCATTCCTTGAGTTACAGATGAAACTATGGGACTCCGGTGAGGTGATTCAATAATGCGACGAATGAGTATGTGTATTATTTATATCTTATTTTCATTACATCTGTTGAAATTATGTTTTAATTTATTGTATGAAGCCAGATGAACATTTAGCATATAACAGGTTAGGCTGGTTATAACTTTCTGAAAATGATGAGATATAACGTTTCATTCTTCATTATTATATTACTTATGTCATATGTCGATTCATTCTTACCACTGAAAGATGCATTCTATTGTAGACATGTCTGATGTAGCTAAATATTTAATAACTCAAAAATGGAACTCTCAAATTAAGTGGTAAAAAGAAAAGTATATATATTTCCTATATACCAGTCTAGTAACAATCAAACAAAGTTTGAATAATTAAAGATACAGGGTTTGTGAAGATTGATGACTACAAAATCTTTTCTTGTTCCTTTAATAATAGTTCCTCTGAAGAGCCACATTACATATAATCACTCCACTTTTACTAGAATGTGTAAAAACTAAACTGAGTGTAACCAAGAGCTTCTAATGCCAAGGATTCTTCTTTCTTGTCAAGGTCGATCTTGAGCTAGTTGTGCTTGATTTCTGTAATGGAAATCATATGAAGAGAGTGTCATATCTCAAGAGTATACGATTATATATAGGCGAGAAGTGTTTGCACATACCGATTTGGCTTTCTTCGTCTTCACTCTAATCCTGTTCTTCGGAGGGTTTAGTTTGTATATCCGGACCATCCAATGGTGGGTAGTGAAGACCTAATAAATCACAAGCACAAAATTTAATATTTAAGATGTGATCTATAAAATAAAAATTAGGTATTTGACCATGTTTCCATGCACTTGTCTTGTGATGCATTGGTAGGCAATAGAGGTATTACCTCTTCAAAATAGTTAAGTTTAAAGTGTTTCTTTCCAATTTCAGTCTGCCTCACTTTGTCATATCCTCTACCATCTGTATCCACGAATCTGTGACAGCAAGACGTGTTATGATATGGCAAAACGAACTATATATGATATTACTAGTACGCGAATCATGAAAAGCATAAACCTGTAATATGATAGCTTGTACATGAGGCTGTTTAGCATGGTCGGTGTGGCCTGGTCATCAATGCGGTACTGTCCATCTCTCTGTAAATCAAGGAAACAATTAAACAACTGCACGAAATATACTATCAGCAGATTCTAGAAGTTAAGGCAACTCCTCTCATATGCTGCAGTCATATATGGCCTTGACCCAGTTCTGACGATAATGTGATACAGTCCATTACCAAAATCCAGACCATCAAATACATACGACTATATGAGGCTGGATACGCAACCAAAATTCATTTTAACTCGACTAACTTAGAGGTTGGTTCCATGATTTTTCCCAGTATCTACTCAATCATGTAAGCGATTGGTTCTCTCCAGGTTCTAAAAAAGTAAAACATGAAAATGGTTCTAGGTGTGTTTCTTAATTTATCATAAGAAAATAAAATATAAACTTTTCGGCTTAAACATCTATAACAATCAATGTTTAGCAGCTAACCAGATAATCAGCCTCCTTAATGTGGGGGAACACACCTCCTCCTATTCTAACCATCCATAGGAACTTGTTGATGTCATCACTAGGGTAACCAACAACACCTGAAATATAAGTAATAATTTAGTGTCTTATAAACTTGGAAAACTAATATGAAATAATAAAGTCACAGCTTACCTCCGAAGACAACAAGAACATACTTTACATCCAAAGAGTGAAAGATATCCCAAGCTGCCTTCTCAGGGGAGGACATGGCAGTACCGACCGTTGCAATATGTGTATTATTCCATGTGTTATTGTCAACAAGAACCGTGCGATTAGCCATAGCAGTTGTTTGATAACCATAGTCCCACCAAGATGCAACCTGAAATACAACGGAACCAGCCATTGCCATTATAAACGAATCTCAAAATGATACTGAAAAGTACAATGATTGGAGTAAGACGACAAAGATGCATCGATAGACTAAAACATAGTCTAATGCTGAAAAGATGAGAGTATGTGTATATTTACTGACAAAGATGCCAACAAGAAATGTCACTTTGTGTCTATGCAAATTATGAGACATATAATTCGAAGCTGTTTAAAATGAAGATCTTCATACCATTGTGTCTATGCAAATTATAAGAGTCATATAATTCGATACTAAACACTAAACAATAATATATCAAAATTGTGTACATTGAAAAATATTTGAATAAGAGTTAAATTGAGTAATTTTAATTGATTAGTCAAACCTCCCAGTTACGTTGGTGTGTAGGTAGTAATATACTGGATAGCAAATAGCAGAACAAAGATTATCATAAGTAACAGGGCTTCACATAGACCTGAAATTTATAGAATTGCGGGTTGAAATGATCAGGTAATGCAAATAGGGGACCCTAAGACAAGGGTGCACTACATATTAATTCCTTGGTTCTGGATCTTATTAATATTTCCTTTGCCCTTGTGGGTCCTAAGACAAGGGTGCACTATCATACCCTTAGATCTTTGCAGGACATAAAAATTAGAGAGTATTATCCTTAAGGAATAACCCGTCAGACAACAAACATGGAAGTACAAGTGAAAATGAAATACTAATAAGTTCCAGAACCAAGGAATTTATATACTCACCTTGTCATCCACTTCTGTATTATGACTCAACCATGCATAAGCCTCTCTAAAATCGTCAAAGACATGAAGACCATCACGAGTATGAGATGTTAACACAATGGATGGAGCTGAATATGCCTCCGCTGCAGCCCAGACACAATGAACCTACAAAGGTTACAATTTTACCATATCATTAATATACTCCGACTTGTCTGCATTCTGCAACCAAACTAATAATACTAGGCACTTTACTGTTGATAAATGGTTAGATAATCTTTTATAATTGACTTTACAACCACTAATAATACCATTCATTTGGGTGTTTTCACAACTTAAGAAATAAGGATTTCCCTTATTTATATAAATCACGTCCAAGGGATTGCAAATAACACGCTGGGACTGGTAAGTAAAAGAAAAGATAGCTATAAATACCACATAAAACGCCACTAGTAATACAAGGAGGAAAATGGCCAAGACAGACGCCTCCAGAGGTAGAACCAGGAACCTCTTTCCATGCAGGGCCTTTTTAGAAGGCTTACCAACTTTCTTCTCCAATTTCTCAACATTCTCTTTTTCTTTCTTCTTGTTTTTCTTCGATGGTCTTTCCTTCAGTGACTCTTCCTTCTTTTCGGTCTTTATTTCTTCACTTAGTGCAGCAATACTAGCAGTCTCATTAACCCCTGACTTAAGATGGTCAAAGACAGGAAAACTCAGCTTGACAAGCTAAAAACTCATACTTTTAATGTTAGCATGAATAAGCAACATAAAGTCATAAACTCACATTTATTTGAGGATTAAGCTGTGTACTAAACAGGTTATATTTGATGGATTGGGTAAAAACATCAAACGCTCCTGATAGGGCAATTCCAGACAAAATGCATGCCGCAGGAGCAAAAACAAGCATCAGACGCACCTGTCATTCCAACAAATCGAAGTCATTGTTGGGATGAACGGACAGAAGATAGAAATAAATAGAAACTAGAGAAACAGATTCTTCAACAATCTTACCATCACGCCAGAAAAATACACGGATGTCACTATGTAGAGAATTACAAATGAACTTGCATCAGATAATGGTAAAAAGCATGCCTGAAATTGCAAAAAAAAAAGGTGACGAAACACATTATCTGGCAGAACACTGAGATACTACCTCCAATTCAAATTAGATGACGTTTTCGTTTTTGTGTGTCCAACTTTGACCATCAATTACTCTTTATTGGTTAGCTAAAAAAATATAAAATTGATACCAATAAATTTGTCTTCAAAATTATTTTCACAAAAGTAACTTTTTATAATAATATAATTAACTAGTTATTGATTGTCAAAGTTGAACACGGTAAAACGAAAAAGTCCTATGTTTTGAATTGGAGGGAGTAAACAATAGGGATAAGTGAGTTGGATATTACTTGCAAAGACTTTAACCAAGTTGTAAAATCTTACCACAATGCCAGCTGGAACCAAGAATGCCAAGACATTAATATCCATAAAATAAGATGGCCAAGTAGGCGGTTGATGTTCACTCACACTAGCTATAATTGGTATGTACTTGCTTGCATAGGTCCTGTCACAATTAACAGCGTGGTCAGAGACATTATCACAAATTAACCAAATTGATGAAACAAAGCTCTGATAATACACAAAAGACTGATCCTGATTTGAAATAGAATAAAAGTAATAAATATAAAGTATGAACTCATTTAGCAGTTTTTCCCCTTGTGGATGAGATAGGTTACAATTGAAATACATAAGTGACATATTGTTGCCAAATAGTTAGATGAACTAATATCATGTTGCATTGTCAAGAGAGAAGCAATTTAGAAAAAAACATCTCTGCATTGAGGAAAAAGTGAAAAACATATACTTACGGATCAAGCAAGCTCAGACTTCGTCCACTCCATCCCATTGTTGGGCTAGAAGCTACAAGAGCAACGAGTACAGCAACCACAGCACAACAAACTATTCTGGAAGTGTATAAGACTATAAGTAAGATATTATTGTGATAGCTTCAGTTCCACAAAAGCAAGTGAGATATAATAAATCTATTTTAAAACTATCTTATAATTTGGATTCATGAAAACACTATTTAATGGGTGTTTGACTAAGCTTTATTGATTAAGTCCAGCCCAAAAACTTAAAAGTCCAAGCTACTTTTTTCCAACAAAAACCACTTAGCCCCTTTGTTCAAGGCTTCAAGCTATTTACAAAGCATTTGTGTGTACGACAAGCTTTTTCTTCAGAATACATACTCATGTTATCTTATCATAAACCACATGCTCAATCAGGAGAAGCTTACAGGCCAACAGTTACAACAAGTGTTACAGCTACTTTAAACATCTTTTCTGAGAGAATGCCTTTGATATAGTACACGAGCGCCACAACATGGATAATGATGAAAACCTGCACAAATAATGAGGCGACCATCATATTATAGGACATAAAAAAATAGAGAAAGATCCTAAACTCATCTATCCAAACGACCAAGTATCATTAAAGAAGACAACTGTTTTAGTAAGAATATGCAAGAACCAGGCAAGTAATGACTGATAGTAGTGAATTTGAATTTCATACAAAACATAAGAGAATACCATGTAATGAATAAATATCCCAATCCGGTGGAATACCAATATTATAGACATGTTATCCATCTAACTTCACAACTCAAATGTGTGGGATCTGTCCAGTGTGTTAGATCACTATGCCACAACGTAGATGAATGCTATGGGTTATTTCAGATATCTGGGGACTTTAATCTTAGTAAATTGGCATCGTAGAAATCTTGAAAAGTGCAACAATCACTAAAGCTAACAAGGAAATTCAGGCATAACAGAAACTTAAAACATATTCCCAAGGCGATTTATCGCAGACCAAAACAACCTAACCATCCAAACCAAACCTGACAATAGTAGATGACTAAGAAAACTTACAAAAATCAGGTTTAATTCTATTCATCTAATGCTTACCAAAAACGATGCAAAGTGTTCTGATGTCATCACTGCATTAAAGCCGACAACAGGGACTAATGCGGCTAGCAATGTACCTAACACAACCTGCACTAAGAGATATAATTAATAATTTGAATAAACTGAATTTAGAAGAGCTAATAGAGATATGACACTTTTTAAGCCCTTGCACAAATTTTATGACTATTCTGTTACAACTGTTACATCCTCCATCCTTAAAAGATTGCCACATTTGCTTTTTGGTGGTGAATTTTAAAAAACTTGAGGCCTTAATTGACACTCGTAACTTTCTGATTTGAATAAAAATTATCCTGTCAATACAATCCATTGATATATTTATTAGAAATATCATAGCACATATATACAAATATTTGAGTTCAAAGTTTAAAGGGCAACCATCAAAATTCAAAACTTGACAATTTTTCGCGATGAGGGGAGTATTTCTAAGAAGAGAAGTAAAAGACTTACTAAGGGTGCATATGCTATATACAGTCTAGAAGAGTAACGACCAGTTACAATGCAGAGCAGCACATGCATTGGAATGAGATTGATTATAAAAGTATATCCGCCCCAAGAGCAAACCTGATAAGGGAATGTCAAAAGTTAAGCTAAAGGCCAAGAATACCGAAGATGTGCTAGAATTCATCAGACACAAATCATACCATATAAAAATATGCTATGGAGTTCAGAGTTGCATAAAAGAGGGATCCAGTGTTTAATGTCTGCACAGGGTATAAAACAAGTTAAAGGACTCCAGTGAAAATCCACAGGCACGTAAATAAAGCATCTTAATCTTGCTCACATGCATAGATCAAGATGCAACAAAATAGAAGGTACACAAGGAGTAAGAGATAGAGTTTCATCAAGTGAGACCTTAATATAAAGATAAAAGGTGATTATCAGAGCAAATATAGCCACAGCTTCATTATCATAGCTCCCAGCCACAGAACGTGATATATAAGAAGGAACCTGCAACCAAATGCAAATGATAAATCAGATCAAATACTATTGAATGACAGAGGGAGATGGCTCCAATATTAAAATTGGTTGCAACCACATAAATGCAAAGACCAGGTTATCTTTGCTCAAAAAATGCCAATTGTCAATAAGCTACGGAAGTGTTGCACAATTAGAATTTTGTTTTTTATCAATCCATTTATATTATGGTACTTGAAACTGCATTCGCCTCCAACGCATATTGTTTAAAGATACTATGACATGTGAAATTCCTGTCCAAGAAGAATCTCAAAAGCAGAGACATGATCATGCCGTTTTTTTCATACAGGCCTCAGTAAAAGCATCTAACACGGTGAAGTCAACATTTCAGTTCATATAAGGCTACACAAAAGACCAGAAAGAGAATGGAATTCATAATTGACCTCACATAAAAGAGTAGAGTCGGGATAATTAAAGAGACCAAAGGCTGGAAATCTGCTTCACATTTCTGAATATTGAATAATCAAAACTTCAAAAATAGATATGTGGGTATAATCATTTACCATGGACAGAAGAGCTGCGGCAGTCAACCCAGCACCAATACCTTTGACTTCCTGAATTACGAGGACATTTAAGCATATCAGAAGTTGGAGAGTTGCTGCACACTAATTGGATCAAATAAGAGATGAAATTCACTTAGGAATAACAAACCTTTGTCAAAAGGTATGTTGCCCATGAAGCAAAAGCAGAAAATACTGGGGCAGTGAACACACAAACAGTTTCCACAGACAGCGGGATATTCAACGAATTCAAGACCCTGTGATCACAAAGTAGAGATCAAACTATCACAAATTTTCCCCACTAATAACAGCACTAAGATTGCTCAGGGAAAGAATTCCTTTCTTTTGTTCAACTGACTATGGCAAATAAACACATCGAAAAAAGCATAGAGCAACTTCAGTTTTGCGGGTTTGCCTGATTTCTGCTGTCAAACTAATAGTCCACCACAAAGCATGGGAAAGAGGTTCAACCCATGGAAGTTGAGAGAATTATCGCTGCCCTCTTTGAAGATTCAGATAAATTTCATGAGTGGTGTAAGAATGTTGAAATATCCCAAAATGTATAGGCCTATATTCAGAAATCAAAATATAGGATTTTGCGAACTTAAAGATAATGATTTTTCTATAGTAATTCAGTATATGGAATGGTAAACCGTGCAAAAGTCCTTAAACTTCGTCCATGAAAATCAAATAGCAATAGGAGATGTATTATCTTAGCAGAATCAACATTGGAACCTACCACCACATTGTGCCTGCTGTTAGCGTAAGCCCCGGATAAAGAGTACCACCAACCACACGCCCCAGCGGATACCTATGAAGAGTAATTTTTCTTTTCAGTTTATGTAATTCGGCAATGGAATACTTCCAGGAAGAACTTAAGAATTTCAAATCAGCAATTACCAGGTCCGGTCATCAAAAAAGTTCCAGAAGTCATATATTCCATTCTTCGTGAGAAACTGAAACAATATGAAGCTTCAGCCAACTTTCAAATCAAGTCAGGGACTTTGAAATCATTAATATGAGCAAATCCAGTTGATTTAATGTATTTGGAAAACCAACTGAATCAGAGAATATGCAACAAACACCATGATCATAAATTAACACTCAAGTACTAAGACTACTACTGAAAGTATTAATATGGTAAGGATATGTTATAATACAATCTCCAGAGTATATGATGAGACCCTAAAACCCGACATTTTCACTAGAATACAGCCAAACTAATAGAACAGCCAAAATAGGTAATGGACCCATCCATTCACCTCAAAGACAATTCAAATTTTTGATTGGTAAACTAAGAAAAGCAAAACACTTTTTCAAGTCATCCTCCACTTGTTACTTTCAGCCGCAATCCTAGTTCTGCCACTAATCAATCTCTCTTAGCCAGTGTGCAGTTCAGCAAAATGCCGAGTAGCCCGACTACACAGTATCCGTGCAAAACCAATTACAAACAAACTTAGAGTGCATATTTTTCAGACTATACACCATTAACGCAATTTAATAACATTCCTAGCTCGGTTAAAATTTTCCAGACAACGATTAAACACATGAAGCATGGAGAGACAAACCTGAGTAACTCTGTAATTGAAATAGGGATCAAACTCATGAATTACGCTCTCATACTTAATAACCTGAATAGAAAACAGAAACAACATAAGAGAAAGCATAATAACATCACATGATTATAATCAACCATCATCCTTGTATCCATTCCGAGTTTCCAACAGCATGAATAATATATAAGTCCTACAAAATAAATAATCCCACCACCCCAAAAAAGATAGTTCAATTTTGAATTTTGATAGTTTACTTTTCAAAGTTTGAACTAGAATATTTTTGTATATGTAGTCTACTATTTGGTGAAAAGTACACTAAAAAGATAGCATTTTTAACGTACTTTACTATTAATATGATCATTTTGATTCATAGCAAAGCTATGTGTGCCAATTAACGGCAAAGTTCATTAATTTTGATCAACAGTAATCATACTAGACAATCTTTGAGGAATGAAGGTAGTACAATATTTGATAATATATATAACAAAATGCTATATATATATAGCATTTTCGACACACTTCACTACTAGCAAGATAATTAAGATACAAATCAAATTTATGCGTGTCAATCAAAACCAATACATTGTGTTACTTTTGATCAAATTTTGTTAATTTTGACCATTGAAAATAAAACTCGACAATCATTTTGTCATGGAAGTAGTAACATTTAACGATCCAGACATATGTAAGCAGTGAGGACTATTACTGAGAATAAACCATCATCATTGAACTCATTCATAATATAAATCCTACAAAATAAACTCTCCCCTATTCCAAAAAGCACTAATTTTATTGTACTTAACTATAAACATCATAATCTCGATTCAAATCAAAGTTGTATATGTCAATTAAAACCTCAACGCTCGTTAATTTTGACAATTACAAATCAAACATGTCAATCTTTTAGGAATGGTCTTAGTACAATATTTGGCGAAACAAATACATAAAAAAATACCATATTCACCACACTTCACTACCAACATGCTAATTTAGATTCAAATCAAATTTACGTGTTTCAATTAAGGCCGCAAAGTTTATTAATTTTGACCACTAAATATTGAAGTTTGTTAATTTTGACCACTAAATATCGAAGTTTATCAATTTTGACCACTAAATATCGAAGTTTGTTAATTTTGACCTCTAAAAAATCAAACTCGGCAATCTTTATGGGGTGGAGATAGTAATACACATACAAGATTAGACATATTTTTCTCCAGGTATCATACAATATATACAAAACTATTTAACATCAAAAGTAAAAAAGTCAACTATCAAATCCAAAATTGGACAATCATTTTGGGACAAATGTACTACTCCGTAACAGTTAATTAATGATCGGATCTAAGAGTGTTTTGTTATAAAGAAATGTCCGTAACAGTTAATTAACAAATTGAGAGCTGGATATCTGAAAAGCGTCGAATAAAAAAAGCAGTATTATTAATATTACGGAGAATAAACGGATGGAGAAACCGAGGACGCCAATGAGGAGAAGTATGAAGATGGAGAACACATTTCCGAAGGCGTGCCGAACTGTTGAAGGTTTAACAGCTTCTGATGATGCTGCCATTGCTGGTGGAGTGGAGTGGTAGGACAACATATATAGTATATACACACTCATGTGAGTGATCTAAGTTAAGTAATTTTCTTTTAATGAAGCTACCAGCTACTACCATTATAAAAGAAAATGAAATAGTCATTCGCATCATAACCCGAATAAGGCGTGCAATGTCCCTAGTTAAACTAAAGTTGTAGAAAAATGAAGTATAAATGGCGCGAATTGTTATACACCATAAACAGTAAGTGTTTGGGGGTGAAATGGCCTAACCGGGGTAAAATAGTCATTTCTTTGCTAAAAAATCTTATTTGGGTGTGTGTATATTGGAGATATGTGAGTAAATCGAGTCCCAGCCCGAGCGAATCGGTTTAGCTTGTCGGAAATACTCATCCAAGTAAATAAATCGGTCAGGTTCAGATATTTTTTAATTCCAGATATCAGAATCAGGCCCAAAATCTGCCTCCCTGATACAGTTTATCACCTCGAGTGCCGAAAGTGTTGGGTTCGAGATAAGAATAGTATTTTCTTACATGTAGTAATTGAGGAATTTAAAATTCTTATTTGGGTGTTAAAGTGCTTTTGAGAATGGAATAGTAGTACCGATGGGCGGTTGTTATGAAATAAAACACACCTTTTCTTGTTTCCAATTTGCAAAAGTGTAGATTGATCCTTCAACTTGGGCGTGTTATTTAAAGCATTGAGCTTGTGTACAATAACCATCCCACCTCCCTTTTGTCTCATTTTCCCCACAGCAAAATTCAAATCAGAGACTCTCAGTAAGAAAATTCAACATATTCTTATGGAGGTAGTAAAATTTTGAAATTAAAAGATTCATCATTTTCCCTTCTTCAATCTTTGTTTTTTTCAAGTATAACTCAACATTATAAATTATTCCAGATATGCTTCATAATTCATATTTTTTCAAATCAATTTCTCAAAAATTGTCGTCATTTATTCAATTCAAAGCCTCAATTTCAAGCTTAAAAGTGGTATGGCGAAAAGACCCAAATCTTGATGAAGCAATTGAAAATGATAAACAATGGAGACTTTGTGCTAGAGTAGTTAGAGAAGTGCTTAATGAACCTGGTCAAGTTATTTGTGTAAAATATTTAGAAAAACGCCGAAAACGAATGGGATTAAATTTGAGTATTAATGTGTTTTTGTCAAGAAATCCTGGTTTATTTGATGTTTATAGTGGTAGAATTAGACCCAAATCGAATTTGGTTCCGTTTATTCGGCCTAGTGAAAGGGTTAGCAGGTATTTGGAAATGAGGGATTTGGTTTATAGGAAGAATGAGGGGTTGATTGTATCGAAATTGTGTAAGTTGTTGATGATGTCGAGGGATAATTTCGTTAGTTCGGATAAGTTGTTGGAGGTTAAGAGGGAGTTTGGGTTTCCTGATGATTTTTTGGTGAATTTAGTTCCGAGGTATCCGGGGTGTTTTAGGTTGGTTGGGTGCCCGGGCGAGGGGCAGTCGTATTTGGAGTTGGTTGAGTGGAATGACGAGTACGCTAAGTCGGTTATTGAGTTGAGAGCGGAGGAGGAGTCGAGGAAAATGGGGGTACGGGTGAGGCCCGCGTTTAATTGGAAGTTGCCTCCTGGGTTTTTTTATAGGAAGGAGATGAGGGAGTGGGTTAGGGATTGGATGGAGTTGCCTTACATTTCGCCTTATGAGGATGCATCGAAATTGGATCCGGCCTCGGGTGAAGCAGAGAAGAGGATGGTTGGGGTTTTCCATGAGTTATTATCACTTTCTCTTTATAAGAGGATTACGATTGATGTTTTAGGGAAGTTTTGTGAGGATTATAGTTACTCTAATGCATTTTCTAATGCTTTCACTAGGCATTCAGGGCTTTTTTATGTATCGTTGAAGGGCGGGGTTAGAACAGCAATGTTGAGGGAAGCATATAAAGGTAATGAGTTGATAGATCGTGATCCCCTTCTTGAGATAAATGAGAAGTTTATTGAGCTTCTTGCAGAGGGGCATAAGCAGTGGGCCGAGAATTCGAAATTACAGAGAGAAATGATTCAGAAGGACATGGAGTCAATGGCTATGAAGAAAACTGAACTCGATTTAGATGATAATGAAGAATGTTGAATTACTGTAAATTAAATTTGGGTATAAACTATAAACGTCAAGCCTTAGAAATTCAAGCTAATTGTTGGCTGGTGTTCTTCAAGGGCTGTCGATTTTCTCACCACTTTATTACAGAGTCTGTAGATCTAGTGTTTATTCATTTGTTGTAATGCTTATGTTTCTTTCCTTGTTTACTTCACTGCTTATTGCCACTTTCTCTTACACACAAGGTTTGGCATATGTATCTACTCATTTTATTTCATTTTCATAGGCTTGGGATAAGTTTTCTCCTCATCTGTCCTATATCCAGAATCTTTTCACTTCTTTTGACAATTTCATGTTTGTAATAGTGGGGATAACAAACCTTTGTCAAAAGGTATGTTGCCCATGAAGCAAAAGCAGAAAATACTGGGGCAGTGAACACACAAACAGTTTCCACAGACAGCGGGAAAGAATTCCTTTCTTTGTTCAACTGACTATGGCAAATAAACACATCAGAAAAAAGCATAGAGCAACTTCAGTTGTCTGGCAATGGAAGCCAATGTGGAGTTCGAACGGGGATCGAGTTATCGGGTCGGACATGTACTTTATCGAGAAGGAAGATACATACTTTACCGAGTCGGATAATTACTCGGTTGTTTGAGATATGTAGCAACATTTTGTATTAGACTCCGACTAGACTAACGTGGACACTTTCAGATCGTCTGTAGTAGGTAATGATTGGAGTTCGAACGGGGACAAATTATCAGGTCGGGTTTTATCGAGTCGGAAAATTGCTCGGTTGTTTCGGTAGGGGTGTGCTCAAAATTTAAAAGCGAATCGAAAATAGCAGAAATTTTGGAAGCAGGCAGAAATAACCCAAGCAGATGGCTAAATTTTTATTTTTAAAATAGTTCAGTAGACGATAGTTGTGATTTTTTATGCATGATTTTCTGATCACCAAAAATATTGTTCAATAGACTATGGTACAACAAGAATGAAAATGCTCTGAAGAAATGAATAATAAAGTAGAGCGGGTGGGTATTTTAAAAGTTCATTGAACTTGCATGAATTATATCCCCAATGCTTTATAAGCTTGTTCGAATCCAAAGCGATAGGTTAAAATTTGGTCCCAACCCGAGCCAGAGCCGATTAAGTTCGGCGCTTTGAAAAACGATAGAATGGTTCCACTTTCAATTTTGTTGAAAATCCAGACCAAGCCAGATGTGTCACACTCACAGTTCGATTATGGAGAAATATAGGTGTACTCGATATGAGTCGAGTTCGAAGGGACAAGTTAACACGTAAAGCCTTATGCTTTTGCTCCCGAATTGGATAATTCTTCGATTTGTTTCATATCACAGTAAATTTTCGGCGTGACTTCGACTAACGTTCCAGTGGATTTCAATTAGATTATTTTAATGGAGTACCAAGTGGTTACGTTGTCCTTTACCCATTCCGTTCACAATATTATAGTACAAATTATTGAAAGAAATGTATATGATATTTGTTTAAGTATATATAATGTATGTATTATTTAAACTTTATCGGGTATTTAGACGAAGCGGAGTTCAACGATTGAGTATCTTCGTGAGTTATCGAGTATAAAATGATCTTCGAAGTCAAACTATGATAAATCTTAACTGTTATCGGTAATGCTTTACGTCACGAGTCGGAGTCCGACACAATGGCATTGATAAGTTGGGTTTTTGAATTCAGTACTAACCATCTCACTATCTCAGCGAATGGATTTAGGATTACTCGTGTTATTCACGGGATTAAAATTTGAAAGGCACCAAACAAATATCTTCGTTGGATTAGTTGCCCACCAATTTCGACAGATCTTCCACGGCATCAATTACTCTTTTCGATTCTTAAAAATTGCTCGAATTTAGCTTTCGTGATCGAATATTAACGAGCATAATGTTGATTATTCGAAAATTTGATTTGAATTAAAATTATCGAGTTAATAATAAATATATTAATCATACATATTAATATATTTTTCCCAAACAAATATGAAATATATAATATATTAAAGTTATTTGAGTTAAATTAAAAAAAATCAGTATTAAAATTTAAAATATGAAAATCTTTTAGATGTGAAGGGAATAGTTAATTGCCTATATATGAAAAAATTCATACCCTTATATAATATAGAGTATATATTCATGTAAAAGGTCATGCGTTAAAAATATAAATTTCTAAAGAGTTAGTTTGAAACATAAGTTTAAACTATTTAAATTAATTACTCCTTCACTTGGTTCATTTCATTTTCTAAGTACATTTTTTCTTTTTTGACAATCCTAATTATTATTTTTAGTTTAAGAAATGGAGTGACAAATTAATTTGACATAAAATTTAAATTACCTTCAAATTTGTACAAAAATGAAGTATACTTGGAATTTGGAAAATGAGAGGGAGGAATAGTCAAATTTAGTTGGATATAGAGAGAATCTTGTTTTTTTGTTACTCCGTACTATTTGATCAGTTGCTTTATGAGTTCCACTATTTGCTTTAGCAGAATTGAATGTCTGGTCATATCATTTTGTGCAAGAAAGTCTTACTCTCAGAAGATTAACACCAATTCACCAAACATTCACATGTCAACCTTGGGCTCCTAAAACTATGCACATTTATTAAATACTGTACATTTTTATTTTTATTTTTTATTAAATATGAGGAGGAGAAAGAAGCGAAAATAATTTTATAAATTTTTATTTAATGTGTTAAAAGTTAAAAACGAGACTTAGAAAAATGAATCGAGGGAGTATATCATTATAATTGGTGAAGTTTTTTATATTTAAGTTGAAATTTTAATTATAACTTAATTTTTATTCTTTATTTTTATTTAATGTGTTCAAAGTTAAACCAGACTTAGAAAAATGGATCGCGGGACTATAAGCAGTTGCGTTTTTTACAGCCGTCGTTTTAGCCAAAAAAAGATTATTTTTTATAGTTGTGGTTTAAGCGTAATAAATCTATTATTTTACGTTTGCGATATGTCTTTTGATTCTTTACATTAAAATAATGACCAAATACGTGATATTATTTGATTGATAGATAGATTCTAAATTTTAATCTGTTTTTGGTATGATTAATTTTTCTTGTCTTGTACAAATGGCTAAAGCGACAAGCCCAAAAAGCGGAGAAATTGCTAATATCGCCCGCCGTCCCTTAATTTTAAAAAAACCAAATTCTTTATTTTTACAGCTTGTATATTGCAATATAAAAATGCATTATGTCATTAAAGTAACATTATAAAAACAAAAATGAACATTATAAAAATAAAAACAAAAATGATTCATATTATCGATTAACTTGTCAGAACTTTAGTTTTTTCGTGCTCAGCTTTTTACCATATTATCTAATTAATTACATTCTGAAAAATGTAAAAATTTACTTTTATAAAAATATATTTAAAGGCAAATTTATTGATATCAATTTTTGTATTTTTGAATTAAAGAATAAATGATTGATGGTTAAATTGAATGTAAAAGCAACATCATATAATATGAATTGGAGATAGTATGTAATTAAGAAACAATAAATAATATATTACTCCATATTATAATACTAGACAATAGACATGATTAATGAAAGGATAATACTCACCTCCGTTCCACAAAGAATATACAGAAATTTGAGCTTTTTTGTTATCTTGATTTTGGCCTTAGATATTTTTATTTGTATTGTATAATGTTGATGATATTATATATCGATGAAAATATATTTTAAAAGGCGCTTCGTTGATATATGCTTTTATCGAATACGGAGTATTATATAATACAAACAAATATATTAAAAATCAAATTTTAAAAGTTATAATTATAAAAAAAATGGATAAATGCTTTTATGGATATGCAGATAACAAAAATAAGCCTTGTCAATACTCCAATTCAATTACCGACTTTTCGTTTCTGGTAGAACATAAATATAATCATTTCGACTTTTCGTTTCTGGTAGAACATAAATATAATCATTCATAATTCTTATTACTCCCATCATTTTATTTACTTCTATTTTTGGCTATCAATTCATGTTGAGTATGTATTAGTGTATTACGGAGTAATAATGATTGAATATTAACATGAATATAATCATTAAATTATTAATTCGATTAGAAAATTTCCTGTACATATAAAACTTTATAAATTCTTTTTTTGATACATAATATTCAAAGTTACATAATTAAAAACAAAATTAGCTAATTTAACAAGTTTTTGTTGAGCTTTGGGATAAAATTTGAAGGGAAAATGAAATTCCAATTTGATTTTGATTTGAAAAAGTAGTGTATTGCATACTTCTTCTCATCTTTTTCTTAAGATTGGGAAAATTAGTTTTTCGAAAATGATATATGATCGAGATTAGATGACAACATAGTATAAAATGATGACGTTTTAAAATAATTCTTGGTCGAAATTTATTATCCGTATAAATATAAGCGGTCAATGCATTTTAATTCTTGGTTATACCTATTTTGAAAATTAGGAAAAAATATGAAAATTCTTTCTGAAAGATTCTACTCCGTATCATAAGTCTCCTTGAAAATACTCTCCCTCGCAAAACCTCAGTACAATAGTGAACACTCTACCCCGCCATCACCCCCCCATCACCCCACCCCCAAAAGCAAACTGAAAAAAAGGAAAATTAAATAAAGTTAAGTTTGATTTTTGAAGAATGGGTGATGCATTTGATGGTATTTTACCAGTTTCTGTAGAAGCAATGCTTGAAAAGATATGCAGAGAAAAGGGTTTGCAGCAGCCCGATTTTCATGTGAGAAAAGCTTTGGGTTTGGTAGGGGAAAATGCAGCACTCAAGATTTTGAAAGATATAAGTAAAAGTCAGAGTATTCGAACTTTGAACGGATATATTATGTTCTTGATCAAGATGCTTAAAGAATCTTCGCCAATGAGTTCAGCCGAGAGTGTTACTATTCGTTCAGTGCCTTCCTCTAGTGTTAACTCTTCTCCTAGTAGTACATTTCTGACCCCCTTTTGGAATTTATTTATTTATACTTTTATATCCAAAAAAGATTGTCATTTTTTTTTGTTTTTTGTTTATGTATGTTGGATTATATTTGGTGAAAATTTGTATCAATAGTAGTATTTTTAAGTACTTTGCTATTGACGTGATAATTTTGACTCGAATAATAATTGCATGTTTAAATTAAGATATCGAAGTTTGTTAATTTTCACCAATAGCCTCAGCAGAGAGTGTTACTATTCGTTCAATGCCTTCTTCTAGTATTGGCTCTTCTCCTACCAGTACATTTCTTACCCTTTTTGCCCCCCTTTTGGGTTTTACGGAGTATTTGTTTATGCTGACTATATCCCCAAAAGATTGTCGAGTTGTGAACTTTTTAGATACTCCGTATTTTGTATGATATTTGGTGAAAAATGTATCAAGTGGTGGCACATTTTTGAAGTACTTTGACATTGACTCGACAATTTTGATTCAAATAAAAGTTATTTGTGTTAATTAAGGCTGACGAAGTTTGTTAATTTTGAGTGAGAAGCAAAATGAACATAAGTATTTGTGGAAGGGGGGGTTGATAAGTGTTTTTGAGGTTGCATGAAATTTAAGGTGGTATGCTCATAAGTTTGAAATACGTAGTTTAAAATAAATGATGTCCCCATAAAGATTTAATTTTGGATAATAGTTGATTGTTTGCGTTTTAATATATCTTTTTCTGATAAATGTAGTTTTTACATTTCGATGCTTAACTTTTCTGACAATGTAGATTTTATTATAAAAGCCCAATAAATGATTTTATCTAATGATAAATACATTTTTGAAACAATAGTATTTTAATGTACTTTTCTATTACTATGATACTTTTGGTTTGAATAATGGTTGCATGTGTTGACTAAAACATCAAAGTTTGTTAATCTCGAGCTTAAAAAACATGAAAGATTCTTCCTTTTCTGCTTTTCCTTTAGTTTCTTAAAGTGTGAGCTTTGATTAGTTGCTTCAACTGAATTGGGTACTCATATTTGGGTAATGTAGATATTGATGAATGTAGTTGTCAAAATGTCCCATATTGCCAATTTTTGATGCATTTCTGCTTTGTTATACAGTTCTAGTGATGAAATGAATAATTATCTGCACCTGTTAGTTTGTTGTGTCCTCTCATTGTTCTTGTTCACTAATGTCATGGTTTCTTCTACAGCATCTTTTGCTTTAGAGGTAGTGGTTCTTAAGGTTTCACCGTTTGTATAGAATTTCGAAATTGGGGACAAAAGCAAACAATTGTTAGAATTGATTCTTGATTTCTGTTCTTCTCAATGGATTAGATCATGTAGAAACCTCGGACAGGCTTTATAGAAGTTAAAATTAACTCCTCTTTTGCATTTCTTGCTTTAACAGATGGTGAAACCCCGTGCAGCTCTCAAGTATGTAGGGGTCAAACGTTATCACCTTCCACAAATGTAAGACAAAGAAGCCCTTTGTTTGGTGACCAGTCGTCCTCTCTGTCCAATCACCAGAGTGATGATAGAGTAGGAGTGAACTCCCGAACGAGCTATTCCAACTCTAGAGGTGTAATGCAGAGAAGCCCTTTCTCTGGTGACCAGTCTTCCCCTCTGTCCAATCACCAGAGTGATGATATAGTAGGAGTGAACTCCGGAACGAGCTATTCCAAGTCTAGAGGTGTAATGCAGAGAAGCCCTTTGTTTGGTGACCAGTCTTCCCCTCTGTCCAATCACCAGAGTGATGATATAATAGGAGTGACCTCCCGAATGAGCTATTCCGAGACTAAAGGTGCAATACAGAGAAGCCCTTTATTTTGTGACCAGTCGACCCCTCTGTCCAATCAGCGGCGTGAAGATAAAGTAGGAGGGATCTCCCGAACTAGGTATTCTGATTCTAGAGAAAATGAAAGATCTGAAGGGGCCAATAGGAAGTTAGTGGACCTTAGCCAGTTAGAATTTCGGAGGTTCTTTATGCTATTAACCTACACTGGCAAGTAAGCCTTTTTTGGTCGATCTTTCATTACTACCCTTGATATCTAAATCATTTTTTCTGCAAAAGTTATTTCGGTGGAGTTGGGTGCAGTGAAAAGTTGGAAGATGTTCTGACCACTGATGATGTTGATGATATTTTGGGCTATAAAGATTCTCCAATGGGAGCTTTTGAATCTCATATATGGAATGTCTATGGACAACGCTTTTCTGATAACACAAGTCGAGTTCAGGTGAACAGTGAACACTATGTTCCAAATGCTCATATGGAAATTCTCTTAGGTTTAAGGAGCTTAATTTTTTTGTTCAATCTCGTATTAGATAGTTACTGAAATACCCTGTTCCAATTTCCACTTATGTTAGAACAATAAAACATTTAAAGCAACATTTTATCTGAACGCTACCGACTGATTGCATCTTTATCACTGTGTTTTCATTTTGAACAATATGTTCTTATGATGCTAGCTTCTTCCCTTTTTATCACAGTATGCCGATTGGAATTTGAGGAAGACTCATCTCTATTATTGCTACCTTAATCCAGATGGAAGTCGCCTTTTTAAGGTCAGCCTCGCTTGTTGGTGTGATTCTGATATAGCATTTTTAAAAGCAACTAGAATTTGAATAAGTATATCATAATTGATAATTCTAAGTTCCCAGTGCTTATGTTTTCTTCTGCATCTGTCTTAAAAAGGCATGCCGAATCATTATGGCTCACATATTGTCTTGTTGATAAAAAGACTGATCTGGCACTAGTGCTAACTGTAGAAGTCTTCTTAGGTTGACATTTTTTCTTCATTGCTCATTGTATCATGTTGCATATTGCACAAAGTGAAGAAGGATAACAAATGCGTTTCTTTCTGAAAGTATGCTGCATCCCCTTGTTTTCTAAGTAGATTGATCTTTTTTATTTAATTGTAATGTTGTCACTGGCAATATTAATTCGATTTTGTTACTGATATTCAGGGTCCATACCTCAATGCTGCTGGAACACATCTACAAAGGGAAGTTGGAGATGATAATGTATTAATAGTAAAATTTTTACAAGAAGGAACATATTGTTCAAAGAGTATTGCAGATGAAGGGATATTTATTGGATTAAGGCAGTATCATTTTTTTGGTAAATTTTGACACTTGTTCGAGTTCTCTTTTCTAAGACTTTGAGGAGATACCATATTGGAAAAATGTAGTAGGCAGTGGATAGAGAGATAGAGGGACTAAGACTTTAAACTTATTCTTTCTAGAGGGACTAAAACTTTAAACTTCTTCTTTCTGACACCAATCTTTCTCATTCTTCATCTTTTTTGGCGCCTCCGTTACAAAGTGGGTGTTTCAGTAGCTGATAAGTTCCCACATCGGATTCCAAGATTTTCTACTTATACAAGCTTCCAAAAAGAAACACTCTAATACAGTAATAAGAAATGATATTTGGTGCAGTAATATTAATTCCTTATTCTTCAAGCCTTACTGAAAATCTAAGCGATAACATACCAGTTTTGAACCTTATAAAACATTTACATGTCATTTTATTGTACAGTGTACAAAGATGCTGCGAGAGGCACAAAGCTAAAGTCAAAGGATAAGAATGAGAGTTTTGTAAGTTGTTACTTTGTCCATATGGAGTCACTTGGACTTGGTCACAAGGGCCAAACATACACATTGTCTGGAAAAACAGTTCACGATGCTAGATGTCGCTTCATGCATGTACATATGGTCTCTACCATGGCCAAGTATATGCCCAGGTTAGTACCAATTCACCTCATTTGCATTTATATCTTCTTGCAGAAAACTTCCCTAACAAAGTTAGTTGTTCGTCAATGCAGGTTCTCTCTGATTTTGTCTAAAACAGTCACTCTTCCAGTAAACTTGGCTTCTGTGGATATCCAAATAATTGAGGACATTCCTTGCATTGTATGATCCCTTATATGTATTACTGTATCTGGATTATTAACAATTTTTATTATACTCTTTCTTTCGGCTCATTTTGATTTTCGATTTCAGGATAAGAACGGACGTGCTGTCTGTGATGAAGAAAAGGAGCCTCTGCTACTCACAGATGGTACTGGATTTATCTCAAAAGACTTGGCAGCAAAGTGTCCCAAGGACTTTTACAAGTCTAAGTATTTAAAAGATAATAGTTATGAGGTCTAACAATTTTCTGCAACCATACTGTTTTACAATGATGCTTTCTTAAAGAATTATCTGCAATTCCGTGAATTTGTTCAATTGCCGTAATGACATATAACTTTGTGTTCTTTCTGTCATTTATCTTTTCAGAAGCACCTCAATTGCCTCAATGACAGTTTGAGCTCAATTGACCTAGGAGGGAAAGAAACCGAGGACTTGGAATATGTATACTTTCTTCAGCTAATTGTTTATGGTTTTTCTGTTTTTGACATGACTCTTAATATTGTAGAACGTCTCCTATCTTTAATTGTCCCACATTCTCTCTTTTGCTAGCCATTGCTTATGCAATGCCGTTTATTCTACCATGGGCGTGCTGTGAAGGGGACTCTTCTTGTCGATCTGATGGTAATCATTATTTTTGTGGAGATCCCCACCATTATGATGGTTCATCCATTTCTAAATTTTTTGTTGATGTGATTTGAAAACGTTAATCCAATTTTAGTTATTTCATAATGAGCTGGTTTCTAGGTTGTAACGTTGTTAACTCTCAAAAACTTTAAATTGTTAGTCTGTTTAACACTTTCATTATATTTTACTCTCTACTTGCTCAATATTCTTACAGTTTGACAAGTTTTACAGAGCATATAACAACTTTGGTATTGAAGTTTCTCACAATGATTACACATCTTTTAAAATGTAAACACTAGAAAAACAGAATGGGATATAACTGTTACATTTCACTAGTAAGATATGTAGGTCTCTAACCTCTTGTGTTTGCTATCATTTCAGCTCCCCTCGAGCACAATTCAGATTAGACCCTCGATGATAAAAGTCAAGAGAGATTCTCGGCTTTCAAGCTTGGAAACATTTACTTCTTTGGAAATGGTGGCAATAAGGTACCCAATCTAGTATTTTTTCATAATAGAATTATGACTCAAATAATCCTCTATGATCATTAAAATATCCACAAAAGAAAATGTTAGTGTGAATTCCACTCTTGTTTCCCAAGTCTCTAAACATGTAAGCTCATCTCCAATTGAGTGTATCGAAAATGCTAAAAGATACTGGAGCATATTGGTGCGGTGCTATATGTGGATTTGCAAGGAGCTGATTTTTTTAAAAAAATAGTTTTTAAGTGTGCTGGGTTAAATTGGGAAAATATTATGTGTTCTCTTTTCAAGTTATAACATGTGCATTTGGTCTCTTCGATGCCACCTAAGACAATGAGCTCAAATTATGTCGGTAGAGAACGAGGCTTTATTGGTCACATTTTTAAGCAACTACATAAGCTCTTTTGCTTGTTGGATTTTTCATTCTCTTATTTTTATATTATTCGTTAAAACATCTTTCCCTTTTCTTTCTTCTTTTTTGGTTGTTCTCAGTCATAAGCCTAAGAAAGCACATCTGTCAAAGAATTTGATTGTTCTGCTAAGCTATGGAAATGTTCCAAGAGAGTATTTCTTAGGTCTGCTTAGGAATGCTTTGGACAGTTTGAAGAATATTTACACTGATGAATATACAGCTCTAAAAGGTGAGTACTCCCTCTGTTATTATCTTGTAAGTGCATAAACAATGACTCCTTGTCCTTAAAAATCTACCTGTACGTTTTGCTTTTATTTTGTGGAGCTTTATGTCTCCTGCTCAATAATCCTACTGTCTAGGGTGATATAATAACTTTGAGCTAATTTAACTATCAGAAATAACGAGCATGCGAAGCCAGGGGTGTCAAAATGCATTTTTGAGTTTCGACAAACGGACAAAGGCAGTATAATACTTGTACATATACAAATCAAAAGGCAAGAATAAATGCATGAGTCACTATCCCAATGACACTAACACAAACTGCATTATTCCCCTTTCAGTTGCGGATATTTATTCTGAAAGGGATGATGTTTCAATGGCTAGAAGCATGATACTGGCAGATATTCCTCTTCATGAACCCTACCTTCAGCATTGTCTGTCTGCGATGGCAAAGGAAGAAAAAAATGGGCTAAAGGAAGGAAAGCTTCCAATTGATGATAGCTATTATTTGATGGGAACTGTTGATCCGACTGGCACGTTGAATCCTGATGAAGTTTCGGTTATCCTGTACGTCTGTTACTTGTTTGAAACAAATGACAGTCATAAGTACTCCTATTCATATTTCATATTCATAGGTAGCTAGCAAGTTTCGAACTTACACTATTGGTCATAGGGTGATTTACATGTTCGAACATAGAGCCTGTATGGCTTAGCTTATAAGATTTTCTTCATAAAAAGTTGTGGTTCAAATATCTCGTCATTTTCTTTTTTTGCAAACATCTTTTTGAGTGTTGCCTGGTCGATAATTTACTCATATGTAGTACTGAGGGCTTGATTACAGTATGCTACTTCGCCCCACCTTAAGGTTACAAAGCATGTATACTTTCTCGTGCTTCCAACCACCTTAAGATTGTTTTGCATTTTCAGAACCATTCGGACATGCTAATGATCTCTCTTTATTACATTCCTTTTTTTTGGTTTCATAAACAGAGGAGATGGACAAATTTCTGGAAAAGTCCTGGTCTACCGGAATCCTGGGCTTCACCATGGGGATATACATGTATTAACAGCAGTGTACGTGAGTGCTTTGGAAGAGATGGTTGGGAATGCCAAGTATGCTATATTCTTTTCTGCTAAAGGTCAGAGATCTGTTGCCAGTGAAATTGCTAATGGTGACTATGATGGAGACATGTACTTCGTTTCCAGAAATCCTCAGGTAAATATTCCATAATCTCACTTTTTTTCCATGCCTTTATTGAGTTTTGTTGCTAAGAAAAAAACTATTTCTTCTTTGAGATCCAGTAGAACAATTCTGTAATATAATATTTTTATTTCTATTTCCTACATCAAGTCTTATAATATTGTTAAATTTTAGCTTTTAGAAGATTTTAGACCTAGTAAACCCTGGAGGCGTCTGACTGCAACTCTTAAAACACCACAAAGGAAGCCGCATGAGGTTCCAATTAAAGAATTGGAGCATGTGCTCTTTCAAGAATTTTTGGAAGCAAGATGTCCAAGGTAAAAATAGCATTCAATTAAATCATGTCTTCTGTAAAAGAGCATAATTGTTTACTGCTAATGCTTTTTACTCCCTTCATCTCAAGATATTTGATTGTTTAGAACAAAATTTTTGTTTCTTTCGACTTGTTCGAACAGTATTCAAGTGCTATCATTGAAGATGTTATTATTTGTTGTAGTTTTTATGGTTAGTTCTATCATTGCAGCTACGCCATGGCGACAGCAGCCGATAGCTGGTTAGCCTTCATGGACAAGCTTTTAAGTCTAAGGGATGATAATTCTGAAGAGAAAAGGAGACTAAACCAAAAAATACTCAAACTAATTGATCTCTATTATGATGCTGTGGATGCTCCGAAGAGTGGTAACAAGGCAAGTGTTTCACTCTTATGAACTCCTTTTGATAAATTGAATTGTTTTCTCCTCAAGTCAACCTTTAACTGACTGATGACATCTGTTAATTAATACTACGGAGTATAATACTAGACCAAAATTATGGGGTCTATGTTGAAGATTATACCTAAATTAACACTACAAGAGTTAAAGCCTTCGAAAATTAGACAAGTATATATAGGTGGTCTAGTAGTGTTAACTCTGTAGTGTTAAGATCTGCTAGGAGTGCTCATTCACTCATTATGCTCTCATACAGCGAAATGATGTTTTCCCTCTCAAAAGCATCGATTTTGACGTATGACACTTTCAATTAATTGCATGCCTTGCGACACTTTCATTTAAGCGCATGCCGTGCAACTTCACTTTTACCTCAGACCACTCCTAGCAGATCTTATGTCCACCTCTCTGGGTTTTACCACATTATGTTGAAACTGTCTTCGATTGTGATTTGTAGTATTTAAATCTTCATAGGGCTTAAAACTGTCTTATAAGTCTCCCACAACAGGTTGTGATCCCAGACGAGCTGAAGGCGAAAGAATACCCGCACTACATGGGTAAGCTTAAGTTCTCCTACCAATCCGACTCTGTTCTTGGCGAAGTCTATGATAGCGCTGTTAGATTCATTCAAAATGGACAACAACCAAAGATCGGTTAGTCCTCGTGTGACCCTTTACATTTTTTATCAGTGAATGTCTATATATAACTGGTGGCTTCTTCAATGTGTACGATTCTAGAAATTCAGAAACTACCTTGTTTCGACGTTGTGCTACACGAAGATTATCTGAACTTGTGGCGAACGAGGTACAATAAGTACAGATTTGACATGAAGAAAGCGTTGAGCTCTACTGACCGGGAAGTGAACAATGCCTCAGCAGCTGTGGTGATAAGAAAATATAAGGAGGTCAGTTTTCCTGTATCCATATACCAACTCCCTTGCTGCCTTAGCAAAACGAGCAAATCAGCACCTAGTCCAATTCATGGATTTAATTCAACACATTGAAAACAAAATTCATTTCACTAATTCTTTTTTAGGATACTGTTTAGTCACTTTAGTTACAACTTATTTTCATGCAGATGTTGTATGATGCTGATGAATTCCACAATAGTATAAAAAATCTGAAGGAGATTTATGATGAAGCACTTGCCATCTACCATGTGACCTATGATCATGCAAAGAGTCAAGGCGACGTCACAAAATGTGGTTTTGCATGGAAAGTTGCCGGTCCAGTGCTTTGCAGTCTCTACATCAGGAAGCAAGGTGAAAATCCATTGGCTTGTTCGCCCGCTGCATTGCGCAAGATCTTGTGAGTTCACCACATGGTTGCAGAAGTAATTGCACCCCTTTTGCTTTGTCTATAAATAATGTTGTAATCGATCTGATGTTCATATTAGAACATGTGATAGCACTATGATGCATGCATCCATATATTAACTGATGTTATGTATGTTGTAACTTCTATGCGTATGGTCAATTTGAACAAGCTGTAACTTGAGTACACCTATGTAAGTCACTTGTAAATTGTAATGTTTGAGCAGACCGAGATAAACAAACATGGTCGTTTTGCATAGATATTGAAATTGTTTCCTAAGATAACTACCAGAAAGGTTTCATAAAGAAAGTCTTTAGTGGGATAATGTAAAGTTTAGAAGCTCACCGATATTATTGATGATCTCAAGAATATATAGTGTTACACAATATTAACCTACGGGCTAAATATATACACTACCAATTAGACTTTGCTCTCAGTATTCATGGACAACCTGTCAGTCCTCATCAAAGAAATATTTACACTACACGCAATACCACCCTCGTTTCTGAATACGAAGATCTAAATAACTTATGAAATAAAAATCAAATTGTCGCTTCCCAAGTCATTTGCCAAAAAATGTCTTCTAACCGGGTCTGTCGTAGACACGAGTCACCCGAATCGCGCTAATCCAACACCGTATTTAGTAAAAAAATGATAATCAACTCGACGTGCTTCGCCTTTCACTTCGAAGATATGATTGCGGCCAACGATCGCTAGACGCGCTATATCACACAACAACTGACATACCCCTCGAATGAAAGACCCTAACCGATCAAGAAGACTCTTTCAACCATTTCAACTCACAAGTATTAATGGCTATGGACTCGCGCCACCCTCCGTAGAAGATCGAGATATCTTGACATGTTTCTTGGTCTTCAAGACATCGAGAGTCACCTAACACAATCCACCCCGGAATCGTAACGATTTAGTAATCGGACAACTCGCCCAATTCGAATCACACCAACCCGAAAGCTGCAACGAACTATGTGCCTTTAACAATATCCCTTGACCCGGCCTTCGATATTTCACCACTCAAGCGGCATTTATCCCATGATCCAAAATTTAGGCTCACGCAGAATTGAGACAACACATGTACAACGAATGACAAGTCAGGCCGAGTAAATGACAAATAAAGCAATCGCCCAACCAACCGGCGATATCTCTCGCCATCCTTCAAAGTATCCAGCGAATTAAACACCTGGCCTGCTCCATCGGAAAACCCATAGGTTTAGCCCCCGAAGACCCGTCTCAGATATAATATCAAGAGCATAACTGAGAAATATCCCTTCTTGGCTACGGGCAACCTCTACACCCAAAAAATACTTAAGAATCCCCAAATCCTTCATGTGAAAGCAATTACCAAGATACTGCTTGAACTTCGAGACAACATCCGAATTATTACCAGCTATAATCAGATCATCAACATACACTAACACATGTAACCTGACCTTCCCTTTACACAGAGTAAAAAGCGAATAATCAGAGTAAGACTGAACAAAACCATACCGTTTCAGCGCCAAAGCCAACTCCAGGAACTAATGGGGCCGAGGTGTCTGCCTAACCCTGCATAACGACATGTAACTTGTATACCAACCCCTTGACGCCTTTGAAACCTGGAGGTAACTTCATATAAATCTCTTCAGACAAATCACCATGCAAAAATGCATTATGCACATCCATCTGATGCAACTTCCGCCTAACATCACCATCACAGAAAGTCCAGACATTGACCATTTTTTGCCACTTCAGTGCAACTTAAGCCATTGTAATCAATGCCTTCCACCTGATGATTACCAAAAACAACCAACCGAGCTTTAAAGCGTTCAACACTACCATTAGAATTGTATTTTACCTTGTACACCCATTGAGTGCCCAACGCTTAGGGTTGGGTTTCATTTGGATTAAAAATAACAATTATAAAAGTCAGAACGTAATTCTACAAATATATAATAAAAACAATAACATACGAAAGTGTGTATCTTTCTTCAGGATCACGCAATGGAATATATACGAGAGGAGACTCCGAACAATCAACGAGATTATCTCTAAGAATAGTCCACAACAACTTACGAACGAACCCTCCGCGAGTTTCTGTAACTCCTTTTAAAAATATTGAAACCATAGTCGAGGCTAAGTAAAAAATCCAATGAGATTTCAGCACCTACTACTCGACTAGAAAAGGGTCGGGGGAGTAGGAGTTCTCAACTTTAAAAGTTAAAGACCATGCAAAGATTCTATACAAATCATGACCTTTAGTTGCGCGCATGACTTCTTAGGTTTCGACTAAAATTAGCAATATATTAATTTACGCTTTTAATCAACATCATATTAATATGTATTACGAAATGACTCCTGGGAAGCTCCATCATAACCCCAATATTAATCGAGTTAAACCAAATATATTAATTGTCCAACAATTAAATATATGTCCGAACTTATTATTATTTAAATGTAATAATCGGGTCAGATAACTTAATTGTTCAATGTACATATTTATTAGATATAACATCTCATATTTCCAACACTTTTCCTTTCCGTAATCGCACCACGCCTAGGTTCCTTATTCTCCAAAGCCTCGATCTCCTTTTTCACCGCCTCATTGGGAAATTTCACGCCTCCTTAAACGATCGAGTTATATACCCGCAAGCACGCCGCAAGAAAACTCCTATGCCCAATGTAAAAATGCTACAATTTATGTAACTAATAATATGATAGAGGGTATCCTCAAGCTCGAGAGGTATCATGAGAGCGGACTACAACTTTTTGCACAAAAGATTGCGAATCTAAATCAAAATGTCCAAGCAAGGTTTTCAACTTATCTAATCGATTCCGAACGAACCATTCCCATTCAAGGGAGCCCGGCCACTGAGCCCCTAAGAACTGCACGCATTCACGCCCATGACGCACACCGCATGGGCGCGTGATTACGCCTCGAATTGCATTCACCATGCCTCCAGAAAATACGGTATCGCCTTTCCCAATGATGAATCAATAGTATTTAAAATTCCTTTGAACAAGATCACTGAATAGACACAATCGGGCAAACTGTGAAGTCCGAGGTGGGTTTTACTTATAGACCCATTAATAAATCCAAACGTTTTTCGAGCAATTAGAGACAATCGAAGATATTTGAATCAATAATCATAATTATGTCCACGAAACAATGTTATCTAATGATATTTCTTAATTGTAACTCAAGTAAAACGGAGAGTTATGATCAAGTTTAGAGTAACAGTGTCATAGGCGGGGCTCAAGGACTACCGGACGGACGCCGACGGTGTCAGGTTTTATATCTCAATCTAACCAGCCTAAACTAATCAGACAGATCCCATCCTACTTGACATACAAAAATAAAAAATATGAATTATGTGTGTGTACCTTCTTCCGAAATATTTTAATAAAGAATGGAAAACTTAATCTGCTCACATACCCAAAGTGTGGTATCTCCAGAGTATCCACACTAAAGAATTAACCCAACTCCTCCGTGCGCTTACTGTAATCGCGAAAAGCCGAATCGAACAAAAGACGGAAGATAAACTATTTTTTCACTTCCAAAGGGGAGTGGGGAGTTTAACCTAGCTGAGAAAGAGGAGAAATTATTTTGACTTCAAAAAAGTCAAGAGAAACGAGCAAAATATTATAAGAGGGGTAGCTCTCATTTATATAAAGTAAACATATAAGAGGTCACAGTATAAAATCACCCTAATTGCTCATCTTTCCACCCTCTTAGTCGACTAAAATAAGTTGTAGGTGTTCTTAGAATCTTCTCACTTATCCCTAAAATAAAAGCTTCATATTAAGTGACTAGGTAGAATATTCTGTAGTTCTATATAAAAGGAAGATTCCGGAAATCCTATGTCCTACACTCATTCTAGTTTTAACTAGTGTATTCCAACAATTGAAAATCGCCCCAATGTTCTCATATAGTTTCATTTTAAACCCCGAATGTTTTCTTAATATTTCACTTTTAAACCCGGGAAGTTATAATACATATTATTATTAGTTCGGTTTACTGTTTGTGTGTGACCTCTTAGGACAGATCGACAATAGCAATATATTAGATAATATTAACCGATTATCATCCTAATATATAGATTAGGAGCAGAACCTAGTAAGTCATTATAACCCCTAATGTCGATATCGATAAATCCTAAATACTAATTGTCTAACAATTAATGTATATTGAACTTATAGTTTTGAATGTATAAATCGATTGATCAATCAAATTGTTCAACGGGCATTTTATGAGATCGATTATCTCATATGCTCAATAGATGACAAACAAAGGGAGGGTTTTGGCTGGCTTTTAATTGTAGGGTTTTGGTCGAAATTGTGTAGAAAAGAACTAATTTTTGCCCTACCCGTGTTGCTCATCCTACGAAAGCTTTAGCTCCCAATGATATTATTGACATCCTGGCATATATAGTGTTACACAATATTAACTCTCCGCTAAATATATACACGTAATCCAACCGGACTATGTTTGTGTGAGCTCATGTGACGAACCCGTCGGCTTACACTCTACCCAAGAAATATTTACACTACACGCAATATACATGCCTCGCTTCCATCGCTGGCTCGATTCTCGTAAGATAGTTTCTAAATCGACCTCAATTCAATTGGTCATAGATTAACAACCAACCCAAGACACCCCGCGATTTATCTCCTATGCTAGCTAGCCTAGGGCGTAATTTGCACCATACCCCTAGATAAACTTTAAATGAGCATCATACCTCCCTATAAACTTAAAGGTGCACGATACCCCTATAAACATTAAAATGTTACACCACACCTTCCTTGTGTTAACTTTGGTATTAAAGTTAACGGAATTGTTAAAAACATCTATGCTCTTATATTTTTATTTTAAATAATCTAACATTATTAATGAAGCGGTGATATAGCATTATAAAAGAATACATAAAGTTATGATTTCTTTTAAAGAAAAAAAAATATGAAATATTTACAAGATTTAACATTATCAATGAATTATGAAGTAGTATATTTAAAAGAAAAATATAAAATATTGAGACATTACTAAAATATAAAATAATATGTAAACTAAAAATTATTAATAATTAACATAGTGCAAAGCAAGATCGATATTAATACAACACACTAAAAATAAATATAATCATTTAAATGATAGAATATTTAATCGATTTAATAGCAATATCGTATCCAATTCATTTCTGCTTATTTCGTATTTTAGCTTAAAAAGCTTTTAATACGAATTATTTTATAAACATAAAATTAATATATAATTGATTTATTTCTATTAATCTTATAATTTATAATAATATAGTTAAAATTTGTCTATGATCAAAATATTAACTAAACAACTTAGATTATATGCTATTTTATCATTTAATAAAAACTTAAAGAAAATTAAAACCAAGCATAATTGCTCATTAAAGTGTACAGAAAGAAATCCTCCGTTAATTTTAAGACCAAAAGCACATCAGCTGAGGCTACACAGTAACATTTAAATGTTTATAGAGGGTATCGTGTCTCTTTAATTTACAGAGTGATGACGCCATTTTAGTTTTATAGTGCAGCATTTGCATAAACTTATCAAGCTCTATGGGTGACATCGGGACCCTTAATATTGGGGATCAACATTTTTATTTTGTGTTTTGAAAATTAACTTCCTTACATTAATAACGAAATAAATTAGTTCAAATATACAAAAAATCTATATACTCTATCTCATCTAGAAATTGTTGGTTATTTAAAGGAAAAAATCTTATTGTTCTAATTGAATGCTTAATTTCTTAATTTAACTTTTTGTATTAATTTTCTCCTGTAACTTTTATTTTATTTGATTGTTTTGTCTCATCCTATTTTCATTAAAAAGTTTTTCCTTTCTTGACAATGATAGAACTTTATTACTTTACATTCTTATTTTACTTCTACCGTAGTAATGTACTCCGTATTATTATTGTATAAAAATAAAAGTACTCATATTATTATTTTGAATGCCCACCAAACTAAACCTAAGCTTCAAACTCTTTTAAGTGAAGCACTTTCGAGTGACAAGACAAGTCATTTCTTGTTTTTTTGTGCCCTTTTGAGTAGGGTACACCCCACATCAAATATGTTTGGATACTGATAAAAAAAAAGTTATACTGTACTAAATATATTTGTTTAAATCAAATATTTATTAATCCGTGGAGTAATAAAGTTAGTGTGTACGGAGAATTTATTTTGGCACTTGCAATTCAAAATTACAGATTAATTGCATATTTATAAAATAATACAATAACTAATTTACAAATGAGCCAATGTATTTTAATGATACGTTTTTACTTAAGTTTTGTTTTGGTTTTAAAAACTAATATAAAAATTATTTTTATTAAAAACCTACAACGTTTTCACTTTTCATCATGTATACATTAGTTAAAGATAATTTTCACAAATCACATTAAGAAGTTTTACTTTATAAGAACAAAAATATGATAAATGAGTTGCAAACAAGTGTGTTGATAAGGCAAAATCATAATAGTAAAATCCTCTTAATCCTAATCTCGTGTTGTTATGTACTTATGTTACTACATGATAATGTTAAATATAAAAATATTACAAAAATTTTATGAGATAATGAATATTTATCATTAAATTTCTCTTTAATTAAGTAAGAGACAACACTTCATTTTAAAGAATCAAATATTTTGGGACAATATTATTAAACTTTTTCAACATATTTTTTACTTGATCCTTTTTTATTTTTTTTTGTGAGTGATGAAACTCCATCATTTACATTTGATTTATTATGCCCATCAAAATTAAATGAATTTGTCATTAAACATACACATACGGAGTAAAAACATGACTTGTCTTCTTCAAATGCTTACTTTTAGTATATATTTGTGCATCATTGTATTTAATATCAGTGTTTAAAAATATTTATATTAGACCGTTATTGAATTGAGTGGTGGAAATTAGAAGGGATGAAGGAGAGCACGAGAAATTTGAAACAATAACATAATCAATGGAAATGCTTGGAAAAATAACACTTTCTTTTTGTTTTTGCTAAAATAATACACACATTCCCTGAAAATGTTAAATTGTCCCTCATTTTTAAAAAACATCCTCCTCTTCTTCCTCTTCTTTATCTTCTCAAAACACATCCTACCACCAGCACCACAAACCTTTTTCGAAAACATCCCCACCACCACCCACCATTATCAACCACCACCATCTTCATCACCAACCACCATCCCTTCCCCCGATTTTCTTCCCCACCCCGTTTCTCCCCCTCCCCGGTAAAAACCCAGACTCTCCTCCCCACCCCCCGGAAGCCTTTAACCCCTCTCACCCATCTTTTTTAATCAGCTTTAATTGGGAAAATCTGGGATAATGCTTCCATGAATCTAATTGTGCTGTGTTAGCTCAAACTTTCAATCTGCTATGTACGGTGACTGTGGGATGTTAAGCGATTGTGCGGCTCAAAGTAAGGCAGGTCAGTTTAGAAAAAGAGGGCCATGTGAGGCGTAGCTCAGCACATGTGAGAAAATCGAACTAGCCAAGGGCCAAACAAAAACCCAACTAAAGTTACTAATCAATGCTGTCAGGTACGAAATGCATCGACTTGAAAGCTAACTGCACCGAGGCACTACTGCACTGCAGCCTCCCTCATGCTAACACAAAGAAATTGCTCACCAGTCCACCTCGCAAACAACAATAAACCTACAACACCCCTCAAATCAGGAAAAACAAGAAACGAAATTAAAATATGCATAAATAATACAAAAGTAGTGCAAATTAACAAAAGCAAAGATATAGTGGTGAGGAAGTTAGAACTCGTCAACTGATTGTCAAGTGCCCCGACGTGTGCCTCATTTATGTGAGCCTAAGAGGCCAATTCCTCAAGCTTAAAAAACGCTCAGAACATCCAAAGCATTAACGTGTATCACGCGATGAATGTCGTGGTATCGATGAGATTTAACGTCAGAATACCTCTGGCTCAAATAAACCATCAAAAAGAAATAAAGAGAGCTTGTGTTGTCTTCTTTAGTTTCAGACCTGTGTGCCCACCAAACACCAAACACCAAACACCAAACACGAACACGAACCGAACCGAACTAACCGAACCGAAATGATTGGTTGGCCAAGTGATACAAGGTGGTTATTTTAGTTTATTAGACTTATACCAAAAAGCCTTAGTCATTCGAACAAAGAAGATCAAGTTATTTAAATAATGGTGCTCAAAAAATGGAAAAACTAATGCCTTTTCAAATTCCTGCATTCACATTACCACTTTTATTATAAGTCCCAGCCAATCCCCTATGAAGGAATGAAAAGGCTAAGGAGAATTCCGTCATGAGGGGTCGAGTATTAAGCCAATATCTTCGATTGAATCACAATATAAAGGAAAACGGCAACAACTCAAGACCGGTTTGTTTAACTGCCTTCTGAACTTATTGACCTGATCAATCCCCACAACACATACTATACCCTCTAAATTGTGTAGGTCCCGCTTAAACAAACACGCCGCTTTAGGGCTACAGACACTGGGTCTTACGAGCGCCTGTACATGTGCCCCTGCCTTCATGTACGGCGGCCCCACCATCACACTCACGAGTAACTCCTATGGAGCTGTCTCAAAACACTATCTTCAAGTTATTATGGACTCTAGCTCATCCTCACAAAAATTCTATCAAGTGCATCTCTAAAGCACCACTAATGTCACATGGAAGGTCACGACTAAAATTCAATACATGCATCACAATACCAAACTTCGGGTTATGACAATGCGGATAAACCCATCAAGTGCTTTCCAATAACACCAAACATATATTATAGGATTTTATCAAGCACTACTACACGCCTCATGTGATAGGAAAGAGCGCATCAAGAAGTCAACATGCTATCTGATTAGGGGCTTCACTTCTATCCTCGACGTCTCCAAGTAATAATCTCTAGTTAATCCCTTTAGTAAAAGGATTTAGATTCTGCTCGACCTCTTCAAGTAGTCCACAGAAATAACCCCATTTTTCAGGAGTTGTCTCACCACACCATGTCTAATTTGCATATGTCTTTTCTTACCATTGTAAGCATGATTCTTGGCAACTCCAATGGCTGCTTGGTAATCACAAACAGCGAGACCGGTACCGCCCGGTTCTCCCACAACTGCCTAGTAGGTTCTTCAACCATTCAGCCTCTTGACTGCAAGCCTGCTAAATTTAACTCGACCTACTGAGCTGCCATGTAAGTCGCTTGGCGCACTAAATAGCTCCTGCCATGCAAAATAATAGCTATCCACCGTAACAAATATCATCACTACCAGAGACCCGTGCTTGTTAATCACAATACCTTCTAACACAAAGCAGGAACTCCTCAAAGTTCAAATCCACCTCAATAGTCCTCCTTTAGGCATCTGGCACCACGAAGAAGATCCCAAAGGAACATCACACTCCCAATAATCTTAGTATTATCTCTATTCCGAGATATACATCACCCAAATTTTTCACTGGCTGCATAATTCAGCACTGTGAGTCCTAGCGTGTAACCTCAAAAAGTTAAACTTCCTCAAAATCTTCCACATAACGAGATTGACTCAACGAGATACCCTCCGGTTTCTACAACTCGAACTCCCAGGGATAAGATCAACTTCTCCTAAAGTCTTTCATCTCAAACTTAGATGACAAGAATCTTTGGTCTTATTCACTATAGTCATAGTCTTACCAAAATCAACATATCATCAACATATAGGCATATGATCACACACCGTCCTAACCCTTAGAGTATACATAATGAAGCCTAATTGTTACAAATATATTACTCACTAAAGTACTACTAAACTTCTCATACCACTGCTTTTGGTGCTCGTTTCTCAAACCATATAGAGATTTTTTCACCACACTTTACCCTCCCCACCCCGACTCACAAAACTCCCTGTGTCAGTCATATAAATCTTTCCTAGACAATTATTCAAAAGTGCAAATTTCCACATCCATCCGATGTATTCTTTAACTCCATTTACTAAATAAAGCAATCAAGGCCCCGGGAGTAGTGGCCATCTTAGTCACTGAGAATAAGTATCAAAGTAATCTATATCCTTCTTTTGTAAGCCTCCTAATCATGCCTAGCTCTCAATTCCTACTGAACCATCGTGTCTCATCTTTTTCTTTAAAGATCCACTTATTACTAATAAGCTTCAGAACCCTTGTGTAAATCAACTAACTCCTAAGTTTATTGACAATCAATCAAGTCACCTTAATGGCCTCCAAAAAGAGCATCATTGTAATCTCTCATATTCTCACAAAGAAGTCTTAGATCATCCTCACAATAC
The DNA here is from genome assembly GCA_019722365.1 of Lithospermum erythrorhizon. Classification (NCBI taxonomy): domain Eukaryota; kingdom Viridiplantae; phylum Streptophyta; class Magnoliopsida; order Boraginales; family Boraginaceae; genus Lithospermum; species Lithospermum erythrorhizon. The sequence continues at coordinate 75,636 of JADFUC010000879.1, read as the reverse complement.
AGCCAAACTAGTTCATCACTCTATATAATCATCATACAATCTCAAGGAAGTTCACTATAAAGTCATCTCCATATTTCTCCACCTAGGTCTTCATTCTAAGTCCTCTTAAAGTGTCCCTAGAGTTAGATGAACTAGCATGCACATCAATATCAGGTATGTCATGTATATCAAAAAGACACTATGATCGCATATCATGTGAATCAGGCATATCATGTGAAACAGGAGAAGACAAACATTCTTTCTTGAAAGGAAATACATGCTCAAAAAACTCAAAGATTCTAGCCCGAGATATAGAACGATCGATAAAGACATGAATCTATACGCAAGACTGCTCGAAAGCATACCCAATGAAAACACAACATAGTCTCAGTCCAATGTTGGTTCTCTTTTTAGGCCTGCAAACCCACTCCAATGACACCCCTACACTCTAAGAAACCTCTGCTAGGGGATAACCTCCAAATCCTTGCTAGTGAGTCTTATCTAACTTCTGCACTCATAAGACGCTGACAAGCACTTAAACCGCCTCCCCACATCCTTCATATCGTGAAGTCCGTAACTAGAGCATAGCATTCATCATATTTTCAGTCGTCCTGCCTCTACGTTTCCATTATCCCATTTTGTTGAGGTAAGTAAGTAACAGTCTCATGGATAATCCTATTCTCCTCACAAACTCTCTCAAGTGCAAAAGACCCATACCACCACCTCCGATCGACCTTTAGTCTCTTAATCTTCTATCAAGCCGGTTCTCTACTTCTTTCTTAAACTGATAAACATAATCCTCAAATTTCTCACTTTTAGCCCAAGAAGGTAGACCTAAGATACCTTAGAACATCATCTATAAAGTCACATAATAGTGCTTTCCCTTTACTCCTAGTTGTTCTTAAAGTCGCCTAGGCTCTGTGTGAATTAACTCTAGTACTTCAATTTTGTTCAAGGGTCACAAAAGTTTACTAGGCTTGCAACTTAGCTTCTACACAAATTGGGCATTGGGTAGCCTGTGAATGAAGATAAGTGTACGATAGACAATTGTACGAGATGTTTAATGGACGCAAAGATTAACACGCCCTAGCCTAAAGATGCCAAATATCAATAGTCTCAACAATATAAGGTATAGATGGTATTATTATTAATCAAGGAAGGTACAAATATCTCTAACAATAAGCCACCACCGAGATAACCCTTCTCTACAAACTCTCCACTATTTAGTCAATAAACTTGTCACCTCAAATACAAGTTTCAAAACCAACTTTGTTTATCAAGGCACCAGACACTAGGTCAAGCGACGCAAAGTGGGTACATACACACATTACTAAGAGAGTGGTCTTCCTGTGAGGTGAGCTTAAGCGTAACCTTCCTTTTGCCCGCACCCAGCAGTGCAGTTTCCCACGAAGACACATTCCATCGCAACATCCTCAAAGTCCCGGAACAGCCTCCCCATTTTGCACACAAATGGCGAGGCCTCCGTGATCCAAGACCTAATCACAGATTTGCCACCAGATTTGTTTCACCATGCTGTTTCCATGATATGTCATTCGATTCAAAGAATGTCATTGGGGGCATCCGCTTTGACGCCGGAGCATCATAGGCCTTGTGTCCAGCCTTTGTCAAGATACGTAGTGATCGCACAAAGACTTGGCACCTTCTTTGATCCGGGCACTGGCTCATGAACTTGTTCGATGTTGGCTTCGAATCAAGCCTGCTCACCTTGCCCTCGCTTTGAACCCATTGGCTGGCTGAGGGACTCACCAGCCCACCAAGTTTGCCTCGTGGGAAGCCAAGAGACCTATCAAGTTTTCTCCTTTGTCCCATTGGCAATTTTGTTCGGCATTTGCCAGAGTTTCTTCAGCTTCATGTTGCCAATCAACCGGACAAGTGGTGAAGTCTCTTCTTCTTAGCCTCAGCTTGTTCCTCGTAATCATCTCCAAGAAGGAGGAAATTTCTCCAACAAAACATTAGCCAAAAACACTTCATCAAGTTTCATGCCTTCATTAATCACATCAGTACACAGATTTTCAAAGACATGCACTTGATCCATAACCGGTTTGTTCTCAATCATTTGAAAACCTAGCCACTTCCCCACCACATATTTCTTCTTACCAGCATCATCATTACCTTATATTTCTCCCTTCTAAGGCATCCCAAATTAATCTCATGTGATTTGTGAATAAGATATAAGTCAAACAAGAATTAAATATGTTGTTCTAATACGCACCTAGCATTTGTTATCTTTATCAAACCTTTTAGTTCTTTCACACGTTTGGGGAACAACCAAAGTAATAGAGAGCAACCATCGTATATGTGCTAGATATTTCAGTGGGGACTTTCAAATAAAGACATAGTCAACATCCAAAGCTTCAAGGTACATAAGCGCTTTTGGGACCATTTTATAGTTGTTAACATTCAAAGGTTCCAATGACATGTCGCAATTTCGATTTGAAGGCACGAAGTTATACAAGTTAAGCTTTCAAATTGTAGTTCAGCATGTACGATATAACCGGGAACTAAATATGGTTACCAAACAAAACCGTAACCAAAGTTACTAACTTTATTTTGGTTCGCGTGTACGAAAAGCCACCGACTAAAGCTTAATCCGCGCATCGAAAGTGCAATTCATTGCATCGTAGAGTTCTCAAGGTTAACACAAAGAACCGCTCAACAAAGTCCACCTCCCTCGCAAACAAATTTAGCGAAACCTACAACAATTCCCTCAAATCAGAAAACAAGAAACGAATAAAATATGCACAAAGAATATAAAAGGCAACAAAAAGCAAGTACGTAAAGGAATAAGAGCAACTCGTCAAACAATGATTTAATAAGAGCCCATCAGGTTTTATTTATGTGAGAAGCGAAGAGGGCCGGTTTTGAATTCAAGTTAAAAAACGTCAGAACATCCAGTTTTAATTTAATGTCGTTTATCACGCATTTAACGCCGTGGTATCGATGGCGTACTTAATGCCGCAATGCCTCTATTCAAATGAAATCGATCAAAAGAAACAAAGCAGAATAAGAAAGAACCGAACTTAACCGAATCGAAATGAAGCCGGTCAAGTCAAGCAAGTGGCATACAAGGGTTATTTTAGCGGGCTAGACTTATACCAAAAGCCTTAAATTTGAACAAGCAATAAAGATCAAGGTTATTTAAATGTAATTAAATTATGCTCAAAACAACGAAAAACCATCGCGTCTTTTCAAATTCCTACGATTCAAGACAATACTTTTATTATGTCCAACAAGGGGGAGGGTGAAAGGTGGTGTGTTTTGATGACGGTAATAGAAATAGTTTAAAAAAGTAAGAGTAATTTACTATTCGACAGTGAGTGACGCTATTATTTTAATCCCAAAAAAAAATATTATTTTTATAACCATTTCATTGACTAGTATTATTCTATAAAATTTCTCAGAAGAGCAATAACCTTCCTCAATTCTAATTTTCTTAGAATTCATCATACTCTACACAAATTATGGCAATTGACCCTTTCAATAGTGTAAAAATCCATCAAATAAATTTAATGTTTTTGACGTATTCAATTTTGATTCAAAATCACACATTTTCTGGGCCGAAATCATATATAGCTGCTGACTACCTGCCGTAATTTCAGATACTATTGAGTCACCGGCATTTATCCGCTTCACCAAATCTCGAAAAAAGAAAAAGTTGGCATTGATTTTAAATTGGAGTACGTTAAATACTATACAAATTTAAACATTTTTGTCGTTTTCTTATCAATCATCCATCATTCTTTTACACATCAAACATAACCTTACCGTTACCCCCATTTAGTATTGAAATGACTATTTTACCCCTGAATATAATTTCTGGTCAGCTATTACACGGAGCAAAATAGTCATTTCCTGGACACAGTTAAGGTGTGTGTATAACAACTCAGCCCCCACCCAAGAGTCCATATTTAGCAACATAGCTTCCATCCTCTACTTAAGAGTTAAGAGAAACAAAAAAAACCCATAATGGATGAAGAAGTAATGTACCACATAACAAAAGTATGTCACCCACAAGGTTTGTTCACAAGTCCAAATGCAGAAGTGCATGATTTGGTAGTTTCAGCAGGCAAGAAAGCTGCAATTTCTGCATTGAAACAACTCAATGGGAAGCAAATCAAAAGCATTGAGCATTTAGCTAAGGAAATGAAAAGACAACTTAAGCAACTAACCACCAAATCACAGTCTCCTATTACTGCTTATTTCAAGCCTACAACTCCTGATTCAAGTAATGCAAATACCAACTTTTTATATTTCTTTTTATTTCATTTTGAATTTTTTGTTTTGCTTTTCTTTTTCCCAAAATTGATTTGGTGACTATCTTTACGAAAGAATATATAATTTTACGACAACATTAGAGTATTGGAAGTGATTTGTATATTCTAGGTGTAACTAAATAACAATTATCACGATAATAATCTATTCTAGAATTACCAATAACTACATTTAAGCTAATACCAACTTTCTCTATTTTTTGTTATCATTTTTGAATTTTTGTTTCTGGTTGTTTTTTTATACCAAAATTTAGTTCGATGCTCGATACTTTGTCTTTACGAGTAATAGAAGAATATTATGAAATAATTAAGTCAGCATTTTTAAAGAAATTAGCATTTTTAAGCTAGTACAAACTTTCTCAATGCAGTATCATTCTTGGTTTTGGTTTTAAAAGAAATTTGGAATTATTATTGTAATAACTCGAACTTTGAGACTCGGGACTTTGTAGTATAAGAATTTTTATGTAAGAAATCAGCATTTGTCCCAAAAAGGGGAATTTTGGTCACTATGTACACTATCTAGTACTAGTTGAATTCAATTTTTCAGTATATGGTGGGCAAAATAATCACAACCCCCCTTTTCTTTTTCCCTGAAAATGCTCTGTTGAACTCCAAAGTTGGATTTTAGTAGTATTAGGGAGTGCATATTTTTGGATAAAAATCCCTCCCTTTTTAGGACAAATGCTGATTTAAAGTCCAAAATTGGATTTTAGTGGTAGTAGAGAGTGTATACTTTGGACAAATAGTGTGTAATTATTGAAAAAGTGTAGGTTTTGATTAAGAAAAAAATGGAAGATCGGATTTTTAGGAGGTTTTTTGATACCAGTAAAGCCACCCCTTTTCTGTATTTATGCTCAGCCCTCAATGTAGTAACATTCTTGAATTTTGTAAAAGAAATTTGAGTAAGCAACTTTATGGTGGACAAAATCTACCACTTTATTTGTTTTTGGAAAATTGATGATTTTGAACTTCAAGATTGAATTCTGTTCGGGCATAGCTCAACCGATAAATAACTAAGAATTAGCCTCTTCATCCCGCGATTAACTCCTCCGTGGTATTCTATGGTATATCATGGCAGACACCATGAGGGTCGTTATTGTGACGGTTTCACACTTTATTGAGTATATATTTTGGACAAAAAATCCCCCCTTTTATGGGAAAAATGCTGATTTGAACTCCAAATTTGGATTCTTCTTGAACTTGGTAGTGTGTATTTTTGGAAAAAAATATAGATTTTAATGAAGAAAAGATGGAAGTTTGGATTTTGGGAGTTTTATGTCTACAATTATGGCGTGATTTTTGGAAAAAATAACAGATTTGATAAATGGGTTGTTTTATATGGTCATAATCTTTGTAAAGATGCCAACTTTAAAAAATGGGGTTTTTTAAAATTAGTTTCTTTCTTGGTTTTGACTCATAAATTTGTCTCGCTTCTTCTACTTTTCCCCCCATATTTAACTATATATAAATTCTATTTCTGGAACTTATGAAAATGATTGATTTTGCAACAATTTTTAGTTATGATCCCAAGAGCATGAGCCATTTTATTTGATGTTTCTTCCTACATTTTGTAAGTTGTTTTTATTATTACTACTTGGTTTTTCATTAAAGCACATTCAAAGAATGATTGATATTGTTTGTGTCCATGAAGATTAGTAGTTTGACACAATTTGGTGTTCATAATCTTTAGTTTTTTTCCTCCAACAATAGATGGAGACAGCTCCGGCAGACCCCATTCAAAGCGTCGCAAAGAGGCTCTCTATTTGGATAGCAGGCTGCCAACTAATCGGCAGCTGGATTTTTCCAGCGAAGATGTAGTAAACGACCCTGCAAGCCCTCCAAAGTTTTCTGAACAATTGAGGATTCTCAGTGTTCTGGAGTTCAGAAAATTGTTTTTGATACTGAGTTACTTAGGGAGGTGATCACTCTTTTTTTGTAGTATTGTAGAACATATCCTCTTGTCGTAGTAGTAATAGTAGTTAATTAATTGGATTCATACATAATGTTGATTCTTGACAAGCAAACTAATGTTGTAGGAAAAAATTGGAAGATGTAATTTCTCAAGATAGAGCTGAAAGAATTGCGCAAATGACAGATTTTACAATGAGAGATTTCGAGTCTGAAATTTGGTCCATGTTTGGCCGCACTTATAATAAGTCGGATCGTGTTCAGGTGAGATTGATATTTCAGGCGGATTGTTTTCTAGTTAGAGAATCAGATGTGACTCAGAATTTGATGCATGCTTTTGACTATAACCTTGGTTGTTTTACTTAGTCATATCAATCTTTCTAATTTGTGCCCTTTTGCTTAGTATGTCAACTAAGGTTATAGTCAAAAGCATGTATGAATCCAATTAATTAACTACAGTAGTGGGTGGTTTCATGCAGTGAACTGCGATGTTCTTTTTATGTATTAATCTGCTTTAGATTTTATTGGTGGGTTTTGCTTCTGAAGATTACATTCTACAGGATTGAATTTATTAGTGGTTTTCGCTTGTGAAGATCGGATATTATTGAATTGACTAGATTTTCTGTGTATGAAGTATTTTAATCTATTATAATATTGTCCTCTTACTTTTTACTAATATGTGTTGTCAACTTATTCTGCAGTATTCTGATTGGGATTCAGGGAAGACTCATGTCTATAACTGTCACGTGACCCAGGACGGAGGTTTATATTTTAAGGTTTGTTTTTCTTGAGTTTATTAAGAATCAGCACGCCTAATTTGTGGGATGTATGATCATTTTGCATCAATTTCATTATTTGCTAATTAATGGGGATGACTTATTTGGTTTATACAGAACTGCTTCTTTCGAAGTGATTTTCTCATGCAGGTTATATCGACTATTGATGTAGAAGGTATAACCTGCAACGAGAACATGTGTTAAAATAAGCTCCATTTGTATAGGTTTTGAATCTATGGGGTACCAACTACACTTTGCTCTGTAGTAGGACGTCATTAATATGATATATATCTAAGGTTTACTAAACGTTTTCTATATTTGTTTCTACTTTTAACACCAGGGCCCTCATCTGATCACAACAAAAACTCACCTGCAAAGGGATTTAGGAGATGAGAATGTATTAATTGTAAAGTTCGAAGAGGTTGAAGGATATGTGTCCAATAATATTGCTGCTGAAGGAATTCTTGTTGGTTTATGGCGCTACAGATTTTTTGGTAATGCCAAGGATTTACCTTATGCAACGTCCTGAATTTGCATATCGTGTATGTATCCAATGATCTTTTCCTTAGTATGGAGATATATCTCAACCATAAATTCACCTAGTGGGCTTACAATTCCAATCCAAGTGTCGGGGAACAATTATTCTGTCTGTTGACTGTTAGTATCTGATGAATTAGATTATGGAGCTGAGTGATCGAATACTTTTATCAGTATGTGTATGTTTTCCTCATATGGTTCTCTATACCTTTAACATGTTGTGTGGAGAGGTAAATTTGTCAAAATCTCTGCAAGACTGGAAATATGATGTTTTCATGTCTCACCTAAATTAGTTTTGTCAGACATTTCCAAACTAGAGCTGACTGTGCATATCATATGCATAAGACCTTGCTTTATGTGAAAAGGCTTAGATTGGTTTGATAAATAATATATGTCATGCATATTTTGTTATGATTCTAGGCTTCTATTGTTGATCGTCGGTTATAATCGAGCATTGCATTTTTAATCGACCAAAACATACTTTTGGAAAAGAAAGAACAATCAAGATTTCATCCTCTTCTTTCTATTTCATACTAATTTTAAGCGTTGTGCAGTGTTCAAAGATGAAAGCAATGAAGTGAAGAAGAAAAACCTACTGGAAGAAAAGAAAAAGCCTGCAATTGCTAAGTGTTGCTTTGTCCGTCTAGACTCTTCTTGCCCAGACAAAGAAAGAGAATCTTATGCTTTATATGGAAAGACAATTGCTGAAGCAAGATGTCATTTCATGCATGTACACATGGTCTCCAGCATGGCTAAATATATGGCCAGGTTTTTAACACCCACTATCTTGCTGGGCAGCCATATTCTTCGTTTGTATAGCTGTCTCAGTGTACTTTGCAAAGTAAATAATCTGGAATCTTTTTTATATTTAACATTGCCATGTGTTCACAGATTTTCTTTAATTCTGTCTAAGACAGTCAAGCTTCCAATTGATCTGGAGACCGTTAATGTTGAAACAATTGCTGATATACCTTGCAAGGTGTTAGTTTCATATTATTCTCTTTGTTTTTCAAGGTTCAGTTGATCTGAAATCCGTTTGAACTTCGTTTTCCCCACCTCCATTTCAGAAGTAAAAATGAAGTCTTTATTCCGTCTGCTCAGCCTTTTTTGTTATAGGATGAGATGGACAATGTTATCCTTGGTGAAGATGGGAAACCACTAATTCATACAGATGGGACTGGATATATATCCGAAGACTTGGCAGCAAAGTGTCCTAAAGAATTTTCTCGGGCAAGTTATATCAAGGATGATTGTTTTCAGGTGACGATTTTAACAATTTTTTTTAAATAAATCGAAAGTCTTATCAACCAAACTAGTATTTTCACAACTTATATGATTCAGTTACTACATATTAAATACAACTTTTTAGCAAAACTCAAGGAAGCAAATAATTAATAGTTCAGATTTTTTTTGACTAATTCACCTGTTCTGTATGAAGCCACAAACAAGAATCTTTTTATTTGTCTTCATCTAGTGACTAAATGAATGTATATAATCAAATGATTTTATAGATATTAACATTCAATCATTATTAATAGGGACTCTATAGGAACATATACGCAAAAAGTGCATTGAAAATGAAATACATCAAATAATTTGAAAAAAAATTTATGCTAGGATGACAAGCAAATAAACCAGAGGAGGGACTCTATATGTATCTATCCTTTGTTGATTTCCATGGTTCTCTCCCCCCTTTCGTATTATCCTTTGTTTCTTTCCATGGTTCTCTCACCCTTCATGTGTTCTAGACGTAATAATTATTAATTGGAATAACAGAATGTTCGTGATCTCGTTGAAGGCTTGTCTGGAGAAGATAGGAATGGGGAGCCGGTATATCCTCGCAAATGCAACTTGTGGTTATTTGTCTTGATGATGTGTAAATCTTATAGTTGATGTGAATGGGATTGCTTCTCATAATTGGCCCGTAACTTCTCTGTTCCATTCTCTTTTAGCCATTGTTAATGCAGTGTAGGCTGTTCAAAGATGGTTATGCTGTCAAGGGAACCCTTCTTGTTAACAAAAAGGTACATGTTCCTAATAACCGTGACTTGTTTTGTTTTCTGAAAAGTTCTCTTTTTACCCAGTATTAAGTACACATAAACAATATAAACAAGGATCGGATAAACTACATTACTATGCAAGCTTGAATTTGAAATAGTATGAAGGGACTTAGGGGGAAAATATTTACAAGAAAATAGCTCATTATATTGCTACAATAGTAAGTGGCTTCATTTTGAAATAGAGGGAACATTGACCCATTGACAAGGATCGGATAAACTTAAGCTTGCCATCAGCTGCAATGGCAGAGGAACTGTTGTTTTTGGGATTATTTTCGCGTCTTGTAGTAAGGTGTTAGCTGCAAAGATGAAATTAAAATTAAGGGATTCGCGAGAAAATAAAGTTTTCTCCAATTTAGGAGAAATCGAGGGAGAACCACTTGAGATGGTGTGGTCAAGTAAGAAGACACCCAATAGATGCAAAAGTACGAAGATGTGATGCTATGGTCACTAATGAACGTATAGGCAGAGGAAGACAGAAGAAGAGCTGGCCAAAGACAATCAACCGATCTATAGTTTCTGGGCTTTACAGATGTATCATCCAACATAGAGCTGAATAGAGAAGTCTTATTCATATAGTTGACCCCAGTTCGTAGGATAAGACTTGGTTTGGTTTTCTTTTTCCGAGTTCTGGTAAGGTGTGGAAATTAATTCAATTTTTCGTAAATAAGCTAGTTCATTTTTGTGCTGTTTATGCTGCATCTAATTTCAGTTCCTCTCTTGTGCATAAATCTTCAGTCAGGTTTTAGTTTTCTTTGGTACTGTGTCTGAGTATCATCCTCTTTCTAGCATAATTACGTTAATCATGCTAGTTCTTTTCTATCATGTTGTACAGTTTTACTTTGGAGAGAACAATATTTATCCAATCTTTGTGTTTTTAAAATTTTTCTAGCTTGATCCAAGGACAATTCAAATCAGACCATCAATGATCAAGGTTGAGGGAGATCCAAAGTGCCCAATAAAGGCTGTTAACTCATTGGAGGTAGTTGCGATAAGGTATACATTTTTACAAGAAGCTTACATATGTCAGAAAATGTTATAGCCTGCTGCATAACTAACTTGTCTAGGTTGAAAATTATACTACAAGCTAAGGCAGAACGATATTTTATAGTGCTTTTAGGTAAAATGCCAGTAATGCAAAAATTATATTCGCAATCATCTTAACATTGGGAAACAGATAATTCTTAAGGGTAGTAAATATATCTTTCAAGATTACTTTCAATATCATCTTGTTCAATAGACCCCGTAAAACAAGACATGTCCTATCTGCATTCATCCTGAAAAGTTGTTCACTATCTAGTTAATGGAGATCTCAATGCTCAAATCTATTAACCGTTTGTCATGGGAAACTAGACAGGTGCCACCTTCCTTCATTTTCATATTGAAGGCTCTCACCATTTTTCTAAAACTAATTTATTCAAGAGTCAAGAACTTTTGCCATGAGAAGAACTCACCTGCGAATTAAGTAACAGCTAGGTTATGGTATCCAGCATACTTCAATAAAGGTCATAACATCCAAGACCTTTGTCCATCTATAAGTTTATGATCAGAGTCTTCAGATACTCGCAAGTGAACCCAAGCAAGTTAGTTTTGTTATTGAGGTATCACTCATCAGCCCTAGTTAGGGATGCTAATAAAGAATCTCTTAGTAAGTTTTCCTAAGTTAGCTATGCTCTCTTGGGGGTGATGCATTTTTGGGGTTAGATTTGGACCAGGGAATTTGATTGCGCAAGGGATTTATATTTTTATCATCTCGGTGCTTAAAAGTTGCCTTTCTCTTACTTTCCCTCATTGTTTTCTACTGTCTCGACTCTTGATGTCCATTTTCATAATGTCGTTTAAGGCTGGAGAGCTCTCGCTAATCAAACATGGAAAATAAGTTTGCTTTGTTGATAAATCAGCTATTTGAGATTGGACATTGAAGCATGTGCTTCTTAAGAATATGTGATGGTATTTTCTTTAACCAGAAGCTTTAAACTGAATTTAAAAAGAATTAACCTCTACATTTTGGAGTTCTTCCAGTCAGAAACCAAGAAAAGCTTATCTGTCGAAGAATTTAATTGCTCTTTTGAGTTATGGAGGAGTTCCAGAAGAGTTCTTTCAGGGTCTTCTAATGAGTGCTCTGGAGGAGACAAAATCCGTGTTCAAGAAGAAGCGTGCAGCTGTCAGAGGTAATTCCTGTATGTTGTGTTGTCATTTTCATGTCGGCTAGAGAACATGTGTTTGGATCAATCTGGTATTAATATCACATTACTCATTCGGCAGTCACAAATTATGATGCGTCTCAACTCTCAAGGTACTGATGTTACTATAAGTGCATAATGCTAATTTACCCACTAGTTGTTTTAAGATTTCTAGGTGTCGATAACCAGCAGTACTGGGACTTTCAGTTGAGTACTAGTTTGACATCAGTAATCTCTTTAATCCAACAGTAATATCTTTAACCCTGAATTTCCATAGCGGTACTAAACTGATGTTGGAAGAGTATTTAATTTTGTAAGGAAATAGTTCTGATGGGAAAGCAAATTTCCCTCGTTCTATAATCTTTAAAATAAAGTGTAGACTTGTCACTCCCTGTTGATCTGGTTCCGCTTGATTTTCATCCTTGCTTTTCTCTATTAGTTACATTGTTTCTTCAACAACTTCAATAGCCTCTTCTATCCTGTGTTTTTACTCTTATAGTTCCCTCACGTTTCTCTTGTAGTTGCAATGAATCATGGTGAATCAGATGACAGTTTTACATCAGCCAGAATGCTTTCAGTTGGGATCCCGCTTGATGAACCGTATCTCCAGTTTCGTTTATGTCAGTTGGCCAATGAAGAGAAAAAGAAGTTTAGAGGTGGAAAGATTCCCATAAGTGAGAGCTATTACCTGATAGGAACATCAGACCCGACAGACACATTAAACAGTGATGAAGTTTGTGTTATTCTGTATGTCAGCAACTATAAAATGCATTATATTTCTCTTAACATGCTCCATGCTACAGCTTGGCCTGTCACAATATTTAGGCATTCTCATTTGAGAAAACCTCTTTCATCTATGCTTCTCAAAGTCTTTAAGTTTCTACAGTATATGCTTTATTGGGTTTTATAATTATGATATTAATACCAATTACCAAACTGATTTATTGCAGTTTATTTATCATCTATGGTGCATTCTTGTTGAACTTATAAAACTTTCTAGAATAGCACTGAATAGTCTTCTTATTGAGATATGTTCTTAATTCTAAGCATGATGTGCATGGAGAAAGTTGCTCTTACCAATCCTATCTTTTGATTAGTTCCTGTAATCCAGTGAACGTGGCCAAATCTCTGGCAAGGTGCTCGTGTACAGAAATCCTTGTCTCCACTTTGGGGATATTCATGTCATGACTGCTAAGCCTGTCGAGGCCATCCAGGATGTTGTTGGTAATGCCAAGTACGGAATATTCTTCTCTACTAAAGGAATAAAGTCGGCAGCTGCTGAAATGGGGAACGGTGACTTCGATGGAGATGTATACTGGGTTTCTCAACATCCAGAGGTTGGCATCTACGAAGTATTCAATGATCTTTTCCTTTGGTTTCCTTGAAGCATATAATTACTATTTTGTTAATGGCTTATTGAGATTCTGACTTCGATGCTTGAAAGTTGACAGACAGGGTTTTTTTTGCCCCCCATCTCTTTGGGATAAAATAATTTGAGAAAGCAAAAGGTAGAAATGAAAAACAAGAGCAAAAGTAGAGACGCAAGTTAGATGTGACACAATGAGTCGTCCATTATTTTCATATAAAAGAATAGAAAACAGCTTATAAGCAAATCCATGGAACTTCTGTTATTCCATTGAAAGCTGAGTTGAGAAAATGCATAGAATCATAGATCAAAACCATCCATGTCAAGTGGTGCATTTAGATCCAGAATGCTTGTTTATCCTTTTTCAATATCCTTTCATGCTATTCTATAACAGCTGTTGGAAAAGTTCAACCAATGTATGCCTTGGACTCGTACTCTTCCAACTCCACCTGCAGATGAAATCAAGGCGAGAAAACCAGGAGACTTTTCTCCTCATGGTTTGGAGATTGAGCTTTTCCGACAACTTCAAGATGCAAGGAACTCAAGGTTAGGATACTAAAACAGAAAATAATCATCACCTCTGTGGCTGCATTTACTCTCTCTACCTCAAACTAGTTTTTATCATCAATTAATAAAGTCATCAGAGATAAATTTCAATTGTACAATGGTAGGTGAATGTTTCAATTACATAAAAACATCAATGGAAATTTAAGTTCAGTAAGAGGGTGAAAGAAGTGGATAAAACTGATACATTATTTCTATGTAAATTGATTTAATTTGGAAGCTATACATCGTGCCTTCATAAGGATAAAGGACATCATAATGAGAGGACATAAATAGTTATGCTATTTGGTGAAATGTACTCTATTACATTTATCTAGACTCTGTTGGTTCACTTTCTCTAGGGGTAATTTTATATGATGTTCTATCTTCTGTTTTCTCATGACTTCTTTGCTCTTTGAATTTGTCCAATTCGTCATGTGTTCTTATATTCTTTTTTCAAAATATTTTACCTACCAGCATCAGCATGGGTGTTGCTGCAGACAGCTGGTTGGCACATATGGATTGGTTTCTCATGCTTGGCGATGCTGATGTTGAACAGAAGAAATATTTGCGACAAAAAATACTTAAATTGATTGACATCTACTATGACGCATTGGATGCACCAAAGAGTGGGAAAAAGGTTTGCGTTAGCATTTAATCATCTCTTTCTGACTATAACACTGTCCGCACTGATAAAGATGATCATGATTGGAAAAATGATATTCTGAATTGTCTCCCCCTTTCTTTTGTTCATATGTAATGTGGTTTCTGTTAACCCGATCTGTATACTTTGACTTACAAGTACATTTTATGGATGTCTAAATACTGCAGATTAAGAGTTCTCTACATGTTTTGAACTTTCTTGATATTCAATTGGTCTTGCGTTATAATTTGCTCCTGTTAGGCCTTCATTTTGCACTGCACTAATATTTATTACCTCATTAGCTAAACACCATGGTGTGTTATCAACTTACCTGTATTATGTCGATCTCTTATTGTGCGTGACCTCATATATCATAAGGTTGATATCCTTTTGGTGAAGTCGATCAGTTAACTGTTTCTGTTTACTAGTTAGTTTTGGGTAGCAATGTTTCATCAGTTTGGTTTTGTAACCCAATGTGTTACTTGAGTGCAAATATTCTTATCCCAGTTGTTGATGGTTCTATAATTATGAGTTTCAGTTCTCATTATGGTGCATGTAGGTGTTTCACTTTACTAAATTGGCAATACATAGCCATACTAAGTGATGTCCTTGCATGAAACAGGTTACAATTGATACCTTTTTGAAAGCGAAAAAGTTTCCACATCATATGGAAAAAGAAGGTTCCTTCAAAGCTTACGTATCAGGATCTATTCTTGGTCGTATTTATGATTCGCCTGAGTTACTTGAGCCCGAGCAACCACAAATACAAGGTGAATGGTTCTTTCTATCGTAAAATGTTAAACGATTGCATTAGCTAGCTTTCTCTAATAAGACTATCTGCACAATCAACATCGTCAGCCACTGATTATTTCACTCTGCAAAATTGTGCTCTTTACTTCATTTAGAAACCAACAAAATGAGATTTGTGACAAAAACAGGCATCTAACCTGGATTTCGTCCTGTTATTTAGATCTCTTGAAGCTTCCTTGCTTTAATATTGAAATATCAGAGACGTCATTGATCAAATGGACAGAATTGTATGAAAAATACCGAGAAGAGATGTCAAATGCCATGAAGATTCCTGATTTAGAGGCGAGGAAAAGGATTCCAGATGAAATTTTCAAAACATATAGAAAGTTATTGTATGAATAAACTCTGACCAGTGCAGTAAAGAATGAACATATTTTCAGTCTTTTTATATTTCAAAACATATAGAAAGTTATTGTATGAAGCTGAGGACTTCGAAGACAGTCCCAGAAACTCCGAAGATATCTACAGTGAGGCCCTTGCAATTTACAACATTGTTTATGACTACGCCAAAAGTAAATGCGACCTCAAGAAATGTGGTTTTGCCTGGAAAGTAGCAGGGTCCGCTCTATGCAAGTTCCATGCTTTGAAACAAAATGAGAAGCCAATGGTCATTCTGCCATCTCTTCTACGCGAATTCATATAGGTTAGCCATTAGTAACCTGATTTCTCCTTCAGGGATGATAAATATGTGAAGTGTTGTATATAAACATTCCAAGGATGGCATTTGAGATGTGCTAGTCTGATGTATGTTCTTCAGTAATGTTGTGAATTGTGATATAACTTTGTAATAAAATTAATCTATTAATTTACTCAAGAAGTACTTGCAAAAAATTACCTCATCATATCCATGTATTACAAAAAATTCTCTCAAACAAATCACACATGACACATTTGTACATCATCCTATAAAACACCCCACCCCCTCCCAACACACACACAGATTTGATATATGGCTCCATAAAGAAACTTATGAAATCGTTCATGTAGAATCAGAGGATGCATATACTATGCATCGACACAAAGGACAAGAATTATGGTGAGATAGCCAAACTTGAATACAATTTCCATGGAAAATATGCCCACATTGCACTTGCTTACTACAACCTCCCTCTTCCTTGTCCTCATCTGGTTGATAATCTTCCAAACAAACAGAACAAACACCAATTGCACCATTCCCACTAGGCAGTTCTATATCATCACAAGAACATTCTGTTTCTATGTTCTTCTCTTCAGTATTATCAAACGGGTACTCCAACGCCATGTCGAGGTCGAACAAATCATCAAGATTGATAGTTTGAGACATGGTTTCGAAAAGGGTAGCTAAAAGTTGGATGTTTTGTGGTAGATGTGTGGTTTGTTTTCTTGTTTTAAGATGAGGGTTGATAGATATATAGTCATATGGGACTTCTGGGACAAAACATGTCAGCATTTATACATACTTGTCTCCTTATACATCACCGACTATATTTTGTATAACCGAATGTATCACATAAAGTGTAATATAAGATCCGAATTCGTCCGAAAAAATGTTGGAATAATGGAGGACGAAGGAGGTTGAGCGGAAAGTTGACTTTGGCGAAAGCTGACCTTATGTTTGGATGACAACATATAATAATTGGATAATAAGAGAAAATGATGGTTTAACTACCAAGGCTTCTCAAGTATGGATTATTTAATCACCTCTGCTTGTAAGGACCGTCTCATTAATATTGTAAGGAACTATTTTAATATGATTATTAAGAAACTATTTTATTTTTTCTCAAACAAATATATTATTAAAGCTTATTGATGGTAATTGAAATAGTTACTAAATTTTTGGAGATGAAGGAAAGAGTTCTCAGTATTTGCCTTTCCTAACTATCAGCAATTTTATGCATCATCGCAAAGCTTCAGTGACCACATAAAAATTACACGGCTAGCTCAGTAAAAAGCAAAATGTGAATTAAATTTACTTCCTCCATCTCTAAAACATCATTACATTAATTTTATCAGCTGACTTTTTTCAATTTGAAATCAAATAACTTTTAATGTGTTATATATTTGTTTGGGAAAAATATATGAATATGTATTATTTTCAACAATACTTTACTATTAACTCGATAATTTCGATTCAAATCAAAGCTAGACAATAATCAAAATCAGAAGCTACACCTTTGGACATAAAAAAATCAAACCACAATCTTTGCAGGATGAAATGAGTAATAAATATGAAATATACTTACAATTTTATATAAGTTAGTTTATCAAATATAATAGGCATGCATAGCTAATTAGCTATTGAACATGCACATGTTCTTGCCCTAAATTATATTACAAACTCTAATTCACCTCTTTATGGTCCAACTTATTAGTAATGAATCACTCAGAAGACTAAAATAGATGGAAAATTTGTTTCATTAATATATAGAGAATCCTGTGGACATTTATATCATCCTTATTTTGAAAAATAACAATAATAACATACTGATTCATCATTGACATTTAATTTATGCATTCAGTTTGATTTTGGTACATATTACATAACTACCCCTGCAGGTGGGGTAAGTGATGATGGAATCGGGGGCTTGATGGTTATCAAAAGTGGAATTTTTCTATTTATCATGGAGTATTATTCATACGTCACAAAAAGTATGTATACACATCGAAATATAAGTCATCCACTTGCGCCTTTTGAAAAATTGTGTCATTATGGCTTTAAACTTACAATTAAAAGATGAGAGAGAAATCCAAACAAGAAGGTGACATTATAGATAAAAGTGTGAAACCATTACACTAACGATCCCTCGAGGTTCCTGTCCTGAATACCACAAAAGCATTAATCGCGAGATATGCCTCAATTGATCAAGAGACTAGAGCTTTCATTTTATAAATTTCAACACAAGATATGCACCTTTTCCTTATGAAAGTTGAAGGTGTGCAGTATAGATGAATTAGTCAGACAACAAGCAACTATTGTCTTTGAGTTTATTGGAGAAGCAAAATAAGGGCAAGAAATTTAGGAACCTTTAGACAGAGTTACTGCCTTAATAGAATATACATAAACTAATACATAGAGAAGATTCTGTTGTGGACAAAATTTTATTGCTACATAATGGGCCACTGCTCTCTAGTTTAACTTATCCGAAGAGCCTTTTACATGAACATGAATGAAGATGAACAAGAACAAAAGTGAATTTGATATACCTATAACTCCAGCAGATCATGGAAACGCTATTGTTCACAATCGATTGCAAGTGATCGAGGAAGTGATGCATGATCAAGCTCCCAACAGTCCTTCGGAAGGCCTGATACCTCTTCACCAGAGAGTTTTCTTGCTGGAATGTGATGTGAAAACAACCTAAAATCATTCCCTTCGAAAAATTTGATGGCACGAGCCCCAATTTGTTCTCTCTTGTAGACAGTCTTGAAGCCATCGACTCTTTCAAGGTATGCCATGCTCAGGCCGTATATCTCACTATAACTAGTTAGAAACACAACAATATCAACAGTTGTGCTACTCGATCCATGAGCATCCACGGCATCTTTATTGAACATAGCCCATACAGAACCCTTCTTGGGATATATCTTATACACCTCTCTGGCTGCTCTTTCGAAGTCTGCAACATGCGAAAATATTTTCCAAGATTTGATTGTGACAGAGATAGATACCTTGAAACTCCCACAAGAAATGGGAAGAACCATTTTCTCCCTGGAGGTCAATTCCTTGTCTCGACTATCCTGGAGGTCCAACCAGTTCAGTTGCACTTGAAAAGGATTCACCGAAACAACTTCATCAACAACCGCATAATGCCTGGGCATCCCATCTTTATCATCATAGATAGCCCACACTTGTCCCTTCCGGAATTTCCTTCCAATCCTGTCCTTACTAAAATCATAGAAATCAAAATCTTCCTCAGCAACAATATCCAAACTACTTCTAATGGTCTCATCATCTGAATTCGAAGTATTTGAAGCACTTCTCATCATTTCAAAGCTACACAACTCTGCAGGTTTTTGTCTTGCCCTCTTCTTCCTAAGATTCATTATAGGCATCTCTACATCATCTTGCAGACCCTCCTCCATCACAATCTCTTTAGCCATCGGCTTCCTCCTTTTCAAAACTTCCAGGCTCTCTAATTTGAACGTCTTCCTTCGGTCCCTCTTCTCCCTGGTTCTATTCCCAATTTCCATACTATTTACCTCTTGTATCATATATCTCCCCCTCTTTCTTTTCATTTTCACTGCAGTCACTTCCTCCATATCATTTTCTTTTTCTTCTTCCCCGTCCTGTTCCACAATCCCCTCCAGCCTGCAACTTCCTTCTCCGTCATCCTTCTGTTCATTATCTTTCCCTGGTTCATCACCTTTGTCCTGCTGCTTCTCCTTTACACTTACATTTTTGTAATTATTATTCAACTTTGTTCTCTCCTGATTAAACTTCTTGGCTGATTTTCTCATTTCTGCAAGTGTCACTTCTTCCCCTTCCTTTTCGTCCATTTCTTTTTGTGTACTAACATCATCCTCCTTCCAATCCAAAAGTTCATTATTGCCCACAGAAACCATCCCCTCTTCCAGATTACTCTCTTTTTCTAGGTTCACTTCCTCTTCCACCTGCTCCTGACTACCACTGCCCTCTCTCTCATCCTTCCGTTCTTTTTCTTTCCCCTGCTTTAACTTCATTCTCCCCTTATTTAATTTCTTCTTTGCTAGAATTTGCATTTCTGCAAGTGTCTCGTTTTTCTCTTTCTTTTCCTTCAACTGATTCTTCCCACCAGCATCCTTCACATTAGACTCTTTTCCTTTCCCCTCTACATGCGCATCAATCTTAGTCTGCCTACCACCGCCCTCTGGCACATCCTTGTGTCCATTCTCATGATGATCATCATTTTCCTTCTCTCTGCCTTTCTCCTTCGAACTTAATGGTTTGCCTTTATCTTTCAGCTTCTTTCTTCTCCTTCGATAAACCCTGGTTATAGTTGATATTGGAAGTTTCGTTACTGTCTCGTGATCCCCTTCCATCTCCCCTATTTTATTTTGGCTTCCAGTATCCTCCTCTATCTGGTCCTCGTGTTCAGTCTGTCTTCTCCCTCCACTATCTCCATCCCTAACCTTCTCTTTGTCCCTTAAGTTATCCACAATCTCTGCCAGTGTGCTCTCCTCCTTCAACTTCTTTCTCCCCTGATTCAATTTATTCTTAGCTAACATTTGAATTTGGGATAAAGTCATCATCTCCCCCCGGGTAACATTTCCTCCTTCTGCACCTGACCTTTGTAGCATACCCTTGTCAATATTTTCCTCCTCGGCTCCAGCTTTCACTTTCATCCGATTAACAGAACGCAACCTTTTAATTATGCTACCAATGGGCTCTGCATCCCCATCCTCATGTATATTCAGCTCTATCTCCCCTTTCTTGGACACACCAAACCCTCCCATAACTCAAATACAATATAATTCCAAACAATATACATAACTAAAATACATAAAACCATAAAAAATTGAGTTCAAAATGTGATAATTAGACCATTAAAAATCCCAACTTTACAACTAATTAAGCACCCCAACATCTTCCATAACCCATAACCTAATTCCATAATAAAATACCAAACAATATGCATAATAAAAAATAATAAAACCATAAATAAATTAAGTTCAAAATGTGATAACGTGACCATTAAAAATCACAACTTTACAACTAATTCAGCACCCCCAACATCTTCCACAATCCATACACTAATTCCATAACTCAAATACAATAAAATCAAAATGCCAAACAATAATCACAATTAAAATACACAAAAACCATAATAATAAAAAATTGACCTGAAAAATTGCCAGGGCAAGGAATTGTTGAAGTTTGAGAGTAAGTTGGTACCAAAGGTTGAGTTGATATAAGTCTAGCAACACTATACACACACACCAAGAACTTTTTTAAAATAAACGACAATTTTATCCTTAATGAAACTTTCTAACTACTGCAGCTGGGGCAAAATACTATTTTATACTCCAAACCCAACACTATTTCTACAGATAATGTACCATAAGATACACCACTGAGTCGACTTCGAATGTGTTTAACGAGTATAAACAACCTGAACTATAGATATTTTTAATAATCGGATATTTACTTAATTATTGAACAATTATGGAAGCCAGCGGATTCAGCTAAGATTTATATATCGGCTCATAGATATTTTAGTTAATCGGGTAATTACTTAATTGAACAATTATGAAGTCGGGCGGATTCAAGCGAGTATGGATAGAAGTTAGTCGGGGAATTACTCTTCTTGTTTCAGGTATTGAATAATTTTGAAGTCGGGCGGATATAGACTTTAGTTAATGGTTAATTACTGATTGCTTTTATTTATCAAACAATGCTTTTACTGGTCCGATCCGATGTATTATCGGATGATACGACGGATATGTAAGCTTGCTTCTATTTACTCGGTCAATTTTATACGTAAAATAATATGTACTTCTCATTTGATACAGTTTATTGATAATACACTTCATTTTAAACGCAAATATCACTCTAACGCCCACTTTGGATATATACTTTTCATTTGATGCAAATATATGAAAAACAACTATTGGTGAGGCGGTTATAGGTTAAAAATTAATATTTTTAGTGGCTTTTCTACTAATGATTTTTGTTAAGTGGCATGGTGTTTGATATGATGAATCTAAAGCTTGAATTATTTAGAGCCAAAATGCTCTTTACTTAACAACATGTTCATCTTTTATGAACCAAAATGCATTACATTGTACTATAATTCAAGATCTAGGAATTTTGTAGTTGAAGTAAGTTGAAGAAGGCACCACGCTTGTTCTTAAGTTGTTCATAACTTCCACATTCAGATACTTTTCCCTCAGAAACAAAAGCAATAGAGTCCAATTTCTTGATAGTATTAAGCCTATGTGCAACCACAACAGTTGTCCTCCCAACCATTATTCTATCCAAAGCCTCTTGCACAGCTTGCTCAGACTGCACATCAAGGGCACTTGTTGCCTCATCTAGCAATAATATTATAGGGTTCCTAATTATCGCCCGAGCTATTGCGATTCTTTGCTTTTGTCCTCCTGATAATTGTAATCCCCTGTCTCCACACTCGGTGTCGTACCCTATCTTTAATGACCTACAAATAAATATTTTATAAAATATAAAGTTGGTTCGGAGAAATATTTATTACGCAAATTACTACAGCATGAAAGTTAACTTACGAGATAAATTCATGAGCATTGGCAGCTCTAGCAGCTTCCATAACTTCATTTTCTGAGGCATCAAGTTTTCCAAAGGTTATATTATCATGAATGCTTCCTGAAAAAATGACTGGTTCTTGGCTTACTAAAGCCATATGATTTCTGTACCAACCAATATCAAGCAACCTGATGTCTACACCATCTACTTTCACTGAACCTTGTTGAACATCATAAAAGATGTTGTCTGAACTAACAAAGATATTCTATCAGCAACTAGAGATTTAACCATGGCAGCTTCATTACTTAATCTTGAACATAATGCTCCACTTGAATTTCGTTCATCATCAAACCAAGCCGTTTCAAATGACATGATTTTCTCGAGCATTTTTAGCCTAATTCGCCTTGTCAGGCGCTCACCCATGTAGGCAAAGCTGTAATGCTGGCAAATATTTACAACTAGTGAGGCAATGCAAAGAGAACAAAAGATGAACACATATCTGTCTATTTTTTTGTTCATTTCAGCATGGCTTGGAGTGAAAAATGCTGATATCATGCCACCAATTGTTAGTGCATATATCGGCTGGATTGCTCCAAAAGCTATAGCTGATAGACTTCCAATGAGGCCTTGCTTGATCTCTGGCAAGTTCAGAGAAATCAAACGGATAAATGGTGGTATTGGATAAGGTATGGGTTGGGATGTACTTCTTTCTTGGATAGCTGAGGGAGAAGCAAAAGTGGTAGGGCTTTCTTTTGCTGAGCTTCTTCTTCCACTGCTACTTCTAGCAGCTGAAGACTTATGATATTCGAAGGGCTGATCTTGATCAATTGCGCTAAATTGTCTTTGAAGCTTAACCAATTTTTCATATTGGCCATTCTTGCCGATGAGTTCGCTGTGTGAACCTATTTCTGTGATGCAACCACCACTCATGACTGCAATAAAATCTGCATTTCTTACTGTCGACAACTTGTGTGCAACCACCTGCAAATTTTCATCATATCCAAGAAAAGAGCCTATTGTTTGTTAAGAAAGTATACCCATATCTGTTATATTCTTTCACATTTAAAGGTCATATTTATGCATGACCAATCAAGTATAACTGCATTTCGTTTGCGTTGCTCATAAATATGGACAAAATAATAAATTGTCTAGACAGTAATTGTACCAATGTAGTTCTTCCAACAGAAGCTTGATCTAGAGCACCTTGAACAAGTGTTTCCGATTCTGAATCAAGTGCACTTGTTGCTTCATCCAGTAGTAGAATCACAGGATTCCTTATAATAGCTCTAGCAATTGCGATTCTCTGCTTTTGTCCGCCTGACAAAAGTGATCCTCGTTCGCCAATCTGTTATAGATATTAACAAGCTAGGAATCATGTTGGATAGTATCGATTTATTTGGCATTGCATTTTCAACTGTTTGAAGTAGAACATGGCTTCTCTTAGTTCAAAATAAGTTACAATAAGAATATTTTCTACTTTAAGCAGGTGAAAACAGCAACGCCAAAATGTCCGAATTGTAGACTGGAGTACTGGACAGTCTTAATGAAATGGAGGGAGTAATTATTTCACAACTCCATAGAATTCTCTCTATACTCACCTTAGTTTCATATCCATCAGGCAACTGCCTAATGAAATCATGAGCATTTGCTGCCATTGCTGCAGTGACTACTTCATTCATTGTAGCATCAAGTTTACCAAACATTATGTTTTCCTTTATAGAAGTTCCAAACAATGCATGATCTTGACTAACTAATCCCATTTGTTTCCTCAGCCATTTCAACTGCAATGCCTTGATATCCACTCCATCTATACATACAACTCCACCACTTGCATCATAAAACCTTTGAACCAATGCGATCGCAGTAGATTTCCCACTGCCACTTGCACCAACAAGTGCTACAGTTTTCCCTGCTTCAATCCTAAGGTCAAAATCTTGAAGTACTGGAGAATCAGGCCTAGAAGGGTAGACAAATTTGACATGTTTAAAGTCAATTTGTCCTCGGATATTTTTCAACACCAACCCTTTTTGGTTTTCGCCATCGATTTCTGGGATTCTGTCAATTCTGTCACATATTCTTGATGCTGCAACTGAAGCATCTGTGAAATATTTCATCTCAGGGAGTGCCATTCCTAAGGATCTGCATCAAGTTTTAACAACAAATATCAAATAAATATAAGGCATACACTATTTTAGCATTTCCAATAAAAATCTATTTTCTTGTTTATACCATATCTTTACATTTTTACCCTTGGTACAAATTTGTCACCTTACATTTATAAATTCAAAGATATTGTTGAACATCAATATCAAGTCAACTGCTTACTTGAATATGGCATGTCAAATTACATAGTTCATTCATACGGAGTATTAGAATGGGAGAAACATATAAGTAAACTATGATGTGAAATAAAAGTCAATAGCCAAATGGTCCCAAAAAATGTTACTTAGTTGCAATTTAAACTCCAGCAATAACATTCACTTCTAATGTTAAACCTTATAATTGCATAAATTTTTCTATGATATTCCAATCACCTTAGTGGTCCTAGTACCACAACATTTTGCATATTTATGTCAAATGATAACACAACTTTTATCAAATTACTAGGATTAAATCCAAAAGCTGGTGCTATTGCAAGTTGAATTACTACTCAGCCAATGACGTTATAGCCTAGTGGTATCAGATTAAAGCATCTAACAAGAGGTCTTATATTCAAATCCCCTCGGGGAATATTTCATTATCTACAAGTCTTGACCCCACATAATGTCGGGTAATTAGTGCTATCTAAGTGAAGACAAAGATGATGCAACGAATTTCGTGAAAAAAACATCAATATTTCATAATTTATTGTAGGGATAGGAGAATATATACTTACAATCCACCTAAGACAAAGGAAATGCCAGCAGCATAAATTCTTCCACCACTCTCTCCTTTGTACATAACCAAACGGCTCCCATACCATGCAAGCAAAGCCCATATTGCAAAAGAAATCCCAGTGCTTCCAACAGCTAGACCTTTTGCTATTCCCTGTTTGATTCCTAGTTTTGTTGTATGATCCAATATTGATGAATACTTTTCAATTATATTCCTCTCAGCAGTGAAAGAATACAGCACATATATTAATTATGAAAGTTATTTTTTCATAAAACTATATACAAAGAAGCTATTATTAATTATGAAAAATCACAACTAATGAGGAATTAAAACGATAGTGATGGTTGAAAAATAAAATAGTTAAAAAATTATAGTTAAAAATCATTTAAATAAATTGTTATAAAACACAAGAAGCTATTATTAATTATGAAAAAGTCACAACTAATGAGGAATTAAAACGATAGTGATGGTTGAAAATAAAATAGTTAAAAAAATTATAGTTAAAAATTATTTAAATAAATTGTTATATACCACAATAATTATGAAAATGCATAATTAATGAGAGATAAGAAAATAACGAGATCAAAAAAAGGATTTGTATTTTTAAAAAATTAAATTTTGAGTTAATAAAATAGGTAAAATAATTTTAAAAGGTTCAATACTTACTCAAACAACGATTAGCTCTAAAAACGTATTAATCACTGAAATTAAATAATGAAAGTAAATAAAATAATATGATTTAAAAAAACCGTAAACCTACAATAATAATAAATTATTTATGAAATTTAAAAATCTCATTGTAAAATAAGTTAAGAGTTAAAACAATTATAAAGAGTCGTACAAGATTTATTCATTATTCAAAATAACTTTTAGCTTTAAACATATAATACCTCTATGCAATGATAATTAAAAATAATAATGTAAAATAATGAGAGCAAATAAATTAGAGTTAAGATCACTGAGTTACATGAGTTTTAATCCTTATTAATTACAACAATTAAATCATGAGAGTTTATAAATAAAATAATATTTAAAAATAACATTTAGCTTTTAAATTCTATAATAATAATAACATATTTATGAGGGTTAAAAAATTGATTATAAGATAATTTGAGAGCTAAAAATAATTAAAAATAGCTCTAAAAGATTCACTAATTATTGATAATAAGATTCAACTTTAGAAACTACAATAATAATTGACAATACTAACACATAAAATATAATTTTAAAAATAATGAGAGTAAACAAATAAAATGAGATTATACTTTTGATGATGGTAATAAAAACAAAAAAGTTGAATATAAATAAATATAAAAAATACATCCTTTTGAATTAATTAAAATGAAATTATAATTTATGCATGCAAGTGATCAATTCAAATAATGATTATCAAAGAGTAGCGGCTGCGGGTTACTCCGTTAAAAAAATAATGATTATCGTACTACAACAATAACTAAATATTAATGAGAATTAAAAATTATTAAACATAAAAA
Organism: Lithospermum erythrorhizon; assembly: GCA_019722365.1. Taxonomy (NCBI): domain Eukaryota; kingdom Viridiplantae; phylum Streptophyta; class Magnoliopsida; order Boraginales; family Boraginaceae; genus Lithospermum; species Lithospermum erythrorhizon. The sequence continues at coordinate 49,001 of JADFUC010000879.1, read as the reverse complement.
CACCTCGTGAAGAAGTTACAACTTTCTGTTACATTGACTCTATTGGATAATCAAAATAAATAATTATGTTTCTGTTATTACTTCATTCTAATTATGTTTCTTTCATTTTATGTTAAGACTAAATTGTCCTCCCGCATAAAACTAATTACAAAGCACATATTAATTATGAAAGTTATTTTTCCATAAAACTATATACTAAGAAGCTATTATTAATTATGAAAAATCGCAACTAATGAGGAATTAAAACGATAGTGATGGTTGAAAAATAAAATAGTTGAAAAATTATAGTTAAAAATCATTTAAATAAATTGTTATAAAACACAATAATTATGAAAATGCATAATTAATGAGAGATAACGAGAGCAAAATGATTTGTATTTTAAAAATTAAATTTTGAGTTAATAAAATAGGTAAAATAATTTTAAAAGGTTCAATACTCATTAAACAATGCTTAGCTCTAAAAGAAATATTAATAACTAGAATTAAATAATGAAAGTCAATAAATAATATGATTTTAAAAACTTAAACTCAATAATAATAAATTATTTATGAAATTTAAAAAATCTTCATTGTAAAATAAGCAAGAAGTTAAACAATTATAAAGAGGATATAAGATTCAATCATTATTCAAAATAACTTTTAGCTTTAAACATATAATAATTTATAGTAATGACAATTAAAATAATAATGTAAAAATAATGAGAGTAAAACAAATAACTTAAGAAATAATGAGAACAAATAAATTAGAAACAAGACTACCTTCTTGAGTTACATGAATTTTAACTCTTATTAATTACAAGAATTAAATCATGAGAGTTTACAAATAAATAATATTTAAAAAGAACATTTAGCTTTAAATTCTATAATAATAATAACATATTTATGAGGGTTAAAAAATTGATTATAAGATAATTTGAGAGCTAAACATAATTAAAAATAGCTCTAAAAGATTCAGTAATTAAGATTCAACTTTAAAAACTACAATAATAATTCACAATACTAACACATAAAATATAATTTTAAAAATAATGAGAGTAAAAAAATAAAATGAGATTATACTTTTGATGATGGTAATAAAAAAAAAAGTTGAATATAAATAAATATAAAAAATACATCCTTTTGAATTAATTAAAATGAAATTATAATTTATGCATGCAAGTGATCAATTCAAATAATGATTATCAAAGAGTAGCGGCTGCGGGTTACTCCGTTAAAAAAATAATGATTATCGAACTACAACAATAACTAAATAATAATGAGAATTAAAAATCATTAAACATAAAAACACCTCATGAAGAAGTTACAACTTTATGTTACATGACTCTATTGGATAATCAAAATAAATAATTATGTTTATGTTATTACTTCATTCTAATTATGTTTCTTCCATTTTATGTTAAGATTAAATTCCCTCCCACATAAAACTAATTACAAAGCAATACTGACACAACCAACATTGGAGAATTAAAATAAATAATTATATTTATGTATTTACTCCATAATACCTCACATTAAAATGTTTGAAAGTTACATGATTCTCATTATTCTACCTTTTCATAGTTACCTAAAAAATAGCATATTATTTGTTCTATAAATACCCATTATTTTATACTAGGTATTATGTAATTTCAACGTCATAACTCAAATAACAGAGAAAGATTACAATATTAACTTTTATTCATTTTCTTATAATGATTCATATGCATGTTGTCAATCATTTTGGAGTAAGAAGAATCAAAGAAAGGTTCCAAGGACATTATAATTTAACCATTTCTATATCTCCAACCATTAATAGTTCTTAGGTAATTTTTTAAATACTGTTTATATTCTTTAAAAAATTATTCTAGATGAAATTATATTATCAGTATGTTTTCTACGACTCTATTAGAACATAGAAATCGATGAAAGACGATGGAAGATGTCAATACATTTTTATAGTTTCATTAAATATTTAAATGAATAAACGAAAATATTCATTGTGGTTTGATGTTTACATTTAATCACTTTTGTTTTAATTATAATTATAAGTGATCAATTCAAATAATGATTATAGAACTAATAATTAAATAATAATGAGAATTAAAATCATTAAACATAAAAACACCTCTTGAAGAAGTTGCAATTTTATGTTGAATGACTCTATTGGATAATTAAAATAAATAATTAGTTTATGTTATTACTTCCAAGTTCAACGGAGACTTATCAATCTAATATGTGACCTCTTTAAATTGATCATGGGAAGAAGCAACACAATCATTACCTAATTTATCAATATATTGATGAATGCTCTAGGAAGGAGAAAATCAATAGGTACACAAGTTACTAACATTATATTAATTTATTTACTCAATTAGGTGGAATAATATTGTGTTAATCATATACTACGTAACATTTAACTTCTCTATACTTATTTACTTTTTATATTAATAAGCTAATACTTTATTCATAAAGATTCAAATTATATTCATGAAACGTTATATTTAATGAGTTAATGGAGTTAAGATAAATCTTTTCCTAAGTGTGCTGGGCTATTATATAATGAGTTTCAAAATTTGATTTAACAAGATTATAGTCTATATATAGCTGTTTGATGTAAATTGTTTCTTTTATTTTCATCAGGACTCTACCTTAAAAACTATTGTATTTATGTGATTCGTTCTAGCAATAACTTAATATTTCCTCTTTTTTTTATTTGATCATGGAGGTAAAAAATATTTATTTTAGTTAATTATGAAGATAAAAAGTACTTTATTAAGGAATAAAAGTGGAATGATTAAGATAAAGTTGGATTAAAATCCTATATGATCAAGTAAAAATGACATGATCAAGTAAATTGAAATGAAGAAATTAATAATTAGTAGAGTTTAGTAATTATTTTTTTTTTTTAACTATTTACATTAATAAACATGAAGAGATACATACCTATTACTAAGATAAAAAATTGTAAAAACGTTCTAATTAGATTTTTTCCTTTGGTATAATTTTTATTGATGCAAAAATAATATTCTTTGTACTACAGTCTATAGTAATTATGAAATATGAATTTGAAGTATTCATTTAGTAATTATGAAATAATATTCTTTGTAGATAACTTCTTAAGTACTCCGTATAAACTAAATTAATTTGATTAAAAATAAAAATATATTTATTTGAAGTATTCATTTAGTTTCTTCTAAATATGAAAGTCTGATTTCATACTATAAAAAAAATGAAAGAAATAAATACTACGTACATTTTTTTAAATACTAATTTCTTAAAATATACATTTATTTAAATAATGAAATAAATCAATACTAATTCCTAATATATAAATTTTATATGGTAAACTATTCCTTGATTATCAAGTTGAATAATTTTAAATAGATAAATAAATATTTATTTATAAAAATAAAATATTTTAAAAAAAAAAATTGAGAACTTTTACCACGTGCACGTGACGTAACATTTATTAGTGAAAATGAAAACTCTATAGCATAAAAAATTTGGCATACATACCTTTTCACTAAGAACTTCTTGGATGAGAGAAGTATCTTTAGATATGCTATTTGTGACTTCTGAAGTGGTTCCTTCTTGAGAATCAAAGAAGCCTACTTCTTGTCTTAGAATAGCTTCCAAATACTTGTACCTAATCTTTAGCACTTGCCTTTCACTTGTTTTGCTCCAACAATATCCTTCTGTGAGATCAAAACTATTGTCTTTAGAATAAATTAAAACCACTCTTGCAAATCTTTAATTTCAAGTTTATTAGAAAAAGTTTATATATTTTCTCAATGTACGTAGTCGTTTCCATTACAAAACTAACTAGTAGGGGTGAGAGTGGCTTTATTTGGAGCTAGATAAGGATTCATGGTTACAACTAACGTCTGAATTTCAATTTATCATAAATACAAAATGTAATGTCAAATTGGATTAATTTATAGATGCACTAGTAACTATTTAAAGTCAAAATGCATCAATCAACCAAGGAAGGATAGAGTAGTATAAATATATAATTAGTTAACAACTTAACATATTACATAATTAAATATTAATTTATATACGATAAATAAACCTAGCTTCAGTAACTTATTAAATCGATACAACATAGAAGGAAAACCATCTGAAATTTACCCAAAAATGCCATAACCATGACGGCCATTCCCAAGTAGACAAAGTACAAGCTACACTGCATTAGTAGAAACCATGAAACATATTAAAAACATTATTATGACCAAATTGTCACATGTATGTGATACGAGAGTTAATTGTAAAAATGGTTTGAGATAGTTAGTGGGCACGAGTTGTATTTTGGTCCATAATAATAATATAATACTTTGGTCTCCGATAGTGATATATAGCATCTTTATTCCGAGGCCGAGACAATTGTTGCACTTTAGTCCCTGATAGTGCATGACACAATTTTTCTGCTAAGTTTTAGACGAAACATTAATTAATTTGGGGACTAAAGTTGTAATAATTAAGGCCACTATCGACCAAAGCTATGTTGTTATTATCGATCAAAGTTTCAACTCGTGCTCACTATACTAGAGCAATTTGATAATTAACTTGCGGATACAACATATAATATGTGGAGTTAATTGGTGAAATGGTCCTATAGTGGGACGAAGTTGGGAATTGGTCTCAAAAGTTCAAAAAAATGAGATTTGGGCCATGATAACGCTTTTAAGGTTATGTTGACCCTCATTTTGTTGTTAGTTTTTAACATCATAATCATGAAGGAACCAAAGCGCAAATTTAAAGCCACTATCAGAAACTAAATCCCAACTTTTAAACTTTCTAGGACCAATTCATAATATTGTCCCACTATGTGGCACCATCTCACCAATTATCTCACAATATATGTATATAAAAAAAATTATTTTTTTGTTTCTTTTTGGAGAGGGGGGGCGTAAATTAATGTGTAGTTACCTTTTCGATTTCGTCCATGAAATTTCCATTGGCAATGTTATGTTGCTGATTATTGGCACCATAACCTAAGATGTTGAAAAGGCGACTAGCAAATACGAGGATGCAATTTGTTGACATGCCATCTCCTATAGCCCCAATTGTCCCCAATACCATAAGCAAAATGTCAAACCAATCAGCATATCTAAAAACTACTGCAATTGAACTTCTCTTGTTTCTTGAATTATCATTACAAGGAAAATCATCTGCAGTAGTACAATTCTCTAATTTGTCTTCTTCTCGTGCTTCCAAAGAGCTCATTTTATCTGCCCAGAACTAGCTAGCTAGATGACCCTGAAATATTATAGCAAGATTTATCCTTCAAGATTGATGGAGATTTCTTGAGATGAGTAGCTATCAATATGTCTTCTTCAGCTGAGATGATAGTTAGAGTCTTTAAGTTTTATAGAATTGAAGCAAGTGGTACTAAAAGGCTATTAGCAAATCAGCATTATGATTCATGATGAAGGCTTTTTTAATTTATAGGGTTTGTTGCATGCATGAACTATTTTCTTTGCTTGGTGCTTCTTACTTTTTGTTAATCCACCTAATCAGGGATATGTTTTCTGTCGGATAATCAAAAGAAGAATAAATTATATATTAAGGTATTCGGTGATCGATTTTATGGTAGAAACTTATGAATTTTTAATATAGTACTAGATTCAATTTCTTAATAAAACCACATATATAATTATCAAATTACCCCCTGATAAGACATTAAAGCTGCATTTTAATTCCCACAATATTAGCATAGCAAATAGTCTCCGTAAGTGACACAAAGTTGCACTTGATCCCCAAACTAACATTTTCGCTAATCTACTATTTTCTGAAGTTGTAGCTTGTCTCAGCGGCACAAAGTCAGACTGTCCCCAAACTAACGTCACATTTAATTTCATGATGCTTAGATTTAATGGAAACCTTAGTTTGGGGACCAAAGTATAACTTTTGTGCCACTTATGGGGACTAAACTGCTACAATGATACTATTAGGGATCAAAGTGTAACTTGATGCCATTATCGGAGATCATTTTGACAATTTTCTCTAAAACCACATGTAATCGTGATGATGTGTCTTGGATGATGCTACATAATCAATGAATTCTTAACATATAATTTTAGATTTAAATCTCTTTTATATCTCATATTGAGTGTGTTATGAAGAAATTGATAAATCGATCCCTAATAACGGCATACAAATAAACTTTGTAACACAAATAAATTAAGATGAACTTTACTAATTTTATTTGTTGCATAAATTTTACTTATTAACCTGATACAATAACGAGACCTAATTGCTAATCATTTTAACAATAATTGTTCAACTTATGAAATTAAGTACAATTTTTATATCACTCTCTAGGACGATTAATCTACAACAATTTAACTATTTGATATTAGACCGTACGAATTGATTTTTGAAAATTGGCTTATTATTAAAGGCTACTTAGAATGTTAAGACACAATGTTAGCAATCGAGTCAAAGATCCACTTCTAAGAACAAATGGGCTGGTTAGGTCACCATGAGATATTATTTCCTCAATACATTGTTTCCTTCTATTCTCTAGCTGTATTTTTAAAGTTTTTTTTTCATTTTTGTGCTACACACATATTCTTCCCTTAGCTTTACAGAAAAAGATGGCATTGAGTTAGGTAAGTTTGTCATTTTGCCGTTTGATGACCCTAAGCAAATATATACAAAAATAAGAAATCCATGAGTAGTTCTGTTTTCAATTGGCAAATTGATCCAATAATTTGGCCACCATGATTAATTAACATAGCATCTTAATTAATTAGTCGTCTTTTTATTTGCAATTTACAAATTAGATACATTTTCATAGGACCAAATTTTCATAGGACCACACTAGCTATTTTAACACGTAATTTAATAATATAAAAAGAAAAGAAGAAATCATAGATTAGGGTTTAGTGAAGCTAATGTAGGTGCAAGCTTGATTTGAAATAAACACTTGTGGCAGAGCGAAATAGAAAAATTAGGGATATTTTTTATATTATTTAATTTGATTGATTTGAAATTTGAATAATGAATCGTGACAATCCACAGAGATGTTAGGTTCAATTCACAGAGGGATCTTATAAAACATTCTTCCTTAAAAAAAATGAATCATGACAATCCAACAACTTCTCATATGTAATATACGATTTCTCTAAAATGTGTAGATGGATTATGTGAATAAATATGTTTAATTTTGCATGTTATATTAAATGCAAACATAAAAATTATTCATGTTTAATTATTAATTGAGTGAAAATACTCAAAAATTGCTACCATAATGTTCAAAGTTAGGCATGTGCCCAAATTAATGATCCTCAAATGTTAAGTTTGAGAATTGTTGAATGGTCCCTCGAGCACGCAGACAAAACAGATTTTGACCTCAATAAAGGTCACAGAATAAGGCTCAGAAATGCAAGACAAAAAGTTTATTTTTGGTCCCTTAAACTAAAGTTTCAAGTAAATTTAAACATCATGGTGACATTAACCGCGACAAGTAATTGGCGACCAAAAGTTAAGAACTATCAGGCTACTTACTGAGATCAAAGTAAACTTCAAGCTGCAAGATTTAAATGCTAATGCGACCAAAGTATAACTTTGTGCCAATTACGTGACTAAATTTCTACAAGAATACTATTAGGGATAAAGTGTAACTTGTGCCACTATCGGAGACCATTTCGACAATTTATCTGACTAAATTTAGGCATGCGCGTGCCCAAATTAATGTGTAAACATGCATCGCCTTTCTTTTAATTTATACTCCGTATCTTATAAATAATTTTATAGTTCATAACTTCATACTATAAGTTAATAATTCAATTGTAAATCGTCTTGAATTATCCGACATCCGTGGGACTAGCTTGATCCCTACTAGTTTATATATTGAGAAATTGCACCTTTAATTTGAGTAAACATCGTCCCCGCGATATTTAGGGTGTTTTGAAAATACTTTGAGTAAATCAAACAGTTACTTTCTACAAAAGCTAAGAAATTTTAACTAATTTGATGATTTCAGGATCGGTTTAATTTGTAAAAATTCCTTAAACGGGATAACCAATATAATACTCTGTATTCATTTAGGAAAATAATTAAAAATGAATCCATACTTATATAATCTGTTTATGAGATGCAGCTTAAGTTACAAAGAAATCTATCATCACATACACCATTCTTATGAGCTAAGTAATTTGGTTATTATTATACTCCGTAATAGATGGGACTGTATAAAGAGATTTAAGTATGATGGTTTTTCTTTATTTAAGGGTAAAAGTATATGCTCCTATTGAGTAGCTAATTATAACAAAATTGTTTACTATAAAGTTGGGACATTCCCTTATCTCATCAAAAGTGATAAATCTGTTTCTCATTATTAGCTTTAATCCCCTTCAAAGTGCGTGATTGAATTTGATATCGACACTAATCTCGTGTTACTTCACCAAATATGCTAATCACAACACCAAATTTAACAGTAAACAGTACAATTCAATAACTGCATACAACTATTCGAATAATATAATAATGGACAGATGATAATAATAATTTAATCAAAGGAGAAAGAAATCTTACTTATTAAGATGTACTCCGAATTCGTTCCTCTTGGTGACCAAATTCTACTCAATCTTCAAGTGTTTATGTAAATATGACAATTGTTTTGAGACAATGTATATATGGAAGTTGTTAGATTTTTCAAGATGAGCAAAAGCAATTTTTAATTGGAGGTATAAATAATTGGGTGCTTCAAGTAGTGGAAATCTATGTAAGATTTATAGTCTCCTAATGTTTAGAATATTGTCACTGGCAATATTATTATTATCAGTGCATACTGAACAAGAATTTATGCTTACATATGTGCTCAATAAACTCGAGTTTTGATAATATTATTCCTGGAAATAAATTTTCTTCCAAGCATTAGAATAGAATCATCATATGTATGATTTGTAAGTTGACCACATATTGTCGATGTTTCCTGTCTTTAAGAATCTTCAGGTGATAAATGGATGCCATCTTGATTCAATTAATCTTCGGATACTTTTTTCATTTTATATCTACCATTAAAAAGGAACTTAACAAAGTATGCTTAAAGAATGATACTTATGAATAATAATATTAAATTCCATACTGAATATCAAATTTGATTTTGTACTCAAATTCACTTAAATTTAAGTAGTACCATTTGTTCGATACAATAATGCGCACGGATTTCAAAAACGTGTCTCTAATTAAGTTGAGTGTATTATAAGTAGAAAATAAATATAGAATTTAATAAGATATTGTGCTTAATGATATGTTTGGATTGGGGTGAATGTAGGTGAGGGTAAAAATTAATAATTAATTTAGGTTAGGGAATGTAGGTGAAACTATTAAAATGTTGTTTGGATACCATTATCCTAATCTAGGTGAATGTAGGTGAAACTATTAAAATGTTGTTTAAAAACTATTAAAATTTCATTCACCTCCTATTACACCAATATTTGAGGGTGAATGAATTGGGGTAATGGGGGTGAAACTATTAACCTACATCAACCTAGATTAACCTATGTAAAATAAAATTTTGATATCCAAATAAAGTGAATGTCAATATTAACCTATATTTATCCCAAAACAAACGGACCATAAGTAGTATTCTCATGAAAGAACTACCTAACCAAATGCGGTAGTAAATATAATATATATATGTATCCGTATTTACATTAATTATAATAAAAAACATTTAGTCTAACAAGACTGACTAAAACTTCTTTTTACAAGAAGTTTTATAGTTCGAATCCTCTCATATGATTATTTCTTGTTGGTTTGCTTGTTTCTGTCCCGTTTAACGGATTTTCTGCCCACGCTTGCATAAATGTGTAATTGATGAACGATATATAACTTTGGCTAAAATAAACATGATTACATGAAATTATAAGTTGCTTTCATTTTTACAGGATTGATACATCATAGAATTGGAAAGAGTACTAGTAGAAGTTTTGGCAAGATCGAAATTAAAACTTATATTAGTTTCCAACCAATTTCGAATGTTTTTTTTTATTTACATGATGTTACAATTAGTACTTTCAATTTAATAAATTATAATTTCATGTATTGTAATATCCCTAGAGCATCTAGTGCTCCTAGTGACGATATTGGTATTTTGAATACTTTGATCTAATTTATGAACTATATTATCTATAAAAAAAAATTTAAGTTGCTTGCATTTTCTTTAAATAAAGTCCTATTTTTGGTATTTTGAAGAATGATAACCTCAAACGTGGTTTTGCCAAATGGTAAATTAAAGTAGCTCTGACTGCCTTTGTAGGGCGTGATTGATTTTATTGGTACTAATTCGTTCTTAGTGGAGTTGCTTAAACAAATATATACGTGCAAATGTGCAATTAGTATGCTCTAACCACTTTTATCTTTTTGCTCATCAAAAGGTGATGCAAAAGAATTATATTCACGTCTAAAAGTAGACAAAATGTGTTGCCCCAAACCTTAATAAAAAATATTACTACTCCAATATCCAATCAATGTGATCAAGTATATATGTAACGACCCATTATAATTTTATGGCTTCATTCAATGTAGAACTCCCTCGACACATTTCTTAATCGAGTTCTTAATTGATTAGATATTATTCTAAAATTTATTGGTCAATTATTTTCAATTAATATTTTTATATTTTTTTCATATTTGGTGCAACACTTATATCACTTATTAAAAATATTTTTAATGTAACGATACATGAATGTCATACTCAATCTTCAATTGTTTTTCAGATTTTATGATATATATGACAATATAGATTGTGTTCATATATATAGATATATGATGTAGTTAAAAATAAATTAATATGATATATATGGGAAGTTATTGTCTTATATAGAAATTATGGAGTTATAGAATTTATTATGTAATTTACTATTATGTCCTCAAATTAAAATGTGATAATCTATAGTTGGGGCTGAGGATATTAAGCTGAAGAAACCTCCTGCCGGGCCGAATAACCGACATGCCTATTTTGTTTATATATAGTATAGATGATATCATTACAGTCCAACTCAATTTGTTGTTTGCGTTTTCCTATTTATTTTCAGTCTGATTCATAATACGGAGTATATATTATTGCGTTTTCTTATAAACCTTTTAAATATAGACTAATTAATGAATTATCATTTTATTTTCGCCAGTCCTTAACTATCAATTTTTTATCGCGTGATCCTTGTATTATTTTTCTTTTCCCACTTGTACCTGAACCTGTTATTTCAACTTTACATAGCAAAATGACTACTTTACCCATAACACTAAACTAAAGTATAAAGGGTACATTTAAAATACTTTACATAATTAGAATAAAACTCATGTCACTTTCTTTTTTGACATACCCTACCCCTCCCTCAACTTTCTCCCCGTGAACTTTCACCAACCATTATTTTTTTCTTTGACACACCCTACCATGCCCTCTACCCCCACCCCTCCCCCTAAACTTCTTGACTACCATCATTCTTCACTTTTCTTTGATATTCTTTACCCCAGCTTCCTTTCTAGCCCCCAAATTTCTCTCCACCTCGAATTCACCAACCACCACATTTTTGACACACCCCACCCTACCTCAACTTCTCCCTCTAAACTTCCCCCATGAATTTTGTCACCACTCACTTTTTCTTTTGATATAGCAATTCTACCTACCCCTCACCCTGCTTCCCTCGAACTTTCACCAACTATAAATTTTTTTCTTTGATTTGTCAACGAATGGACTACAATTCAACAAGTTCGAATCCATGAAAAGTTCGTGGGAAAATTTTAAAGTGATGTGGGCGTCACAGGTCAAAGAAAAAGTGGTGGTTGGTGAAAGTTCAGGGGGGAAAGTTTAGGGTGAGGATAGAAGGAGCAGAGGGGTATGGCAAAGAAAAAGTAGTGGTCAGAAATTTGGGGAAAAGTTTGTAAGGGTAGGTAAAGGATAGTGGTGGTTATGTCAAAGAAAAAAGTGATGGTTGGTGAAAGTTCAGAAAGAAAGGTGCGTCAGAGAAGAAAGTGACGTAATAACCCGTTACGAAAAAAAAAAATTCGGCCGGCGCGGGACCCGGAATAGTATAATTTTTTTCATGATAATATTATTTTGAGAAACTTTGAGCCGAATTTCATTTATAATTTAGTAGTGTTTGGGTTATGGAAGAATTTCTTACCTTGAAATCGGGTTCGTGGAGATTTAAGTACGATAAATGAGAATTAACCAAACCGAACGGACTCGACATTTTTTTTTAAAATATCTCAGCTTATCCTCCACATCATCAAACACTTCACCATCTTCATCTTGTTCCATCTTGGGCCGAAATACTCCTCATTTTCCCCTTGAACATTTTTTTCTTCCATTTCTCTCTTCAATTGTCGCTCAAACTCAAATCGGATTGTAGAATATTGTTCTCCCCATCATTCTCTTCGAAAGTTAGCGTAAGAAATTTCAAGTCTTTCGAGAGATATTTTGGGCTTTGGTGATAGTTGACTTGGTTGACTTTACATAAATTGAATTTTATGATAAATCTTAGTTGGTTATGGGTTCCGCGACGATATATGTGATGAATTCGTGATTTAGAGCTCGCTTTTGAGGACGCGTCGTAGCTGACTTTTCTAGGTTTCGTTGACTTTTGAGGATATTTTTACAAGACTTTAAATGTGTAGGAGTTTAATTGGACCTTATTATAGCTATTGCATGTTAAATTGGTGATTTAAAGTTATTAAAGGCGCTTAGGTTGAAAAAGTAATATTTCAAGTCGAGATATAATTGATATTTTGGAGTATAGATTGTTAATTAGGGACCTCGCCGATTAACTAGAATGACATATAAGCTTAATTTGTAATGATAAAATGATAAGATGGAATTTTAGCGCGATCGATTTGATTGTGTCCGGCGAGTTTATAATTGATAGTTTGCCCGGGCTACGTTAATCATGAAATGCTCGATGAGAGTTGGTAATGCTTATTCTAGAACGTAATTTTGGTATTAGTTCCCGAGTACACTTTCCTGGTAGCTCTTAGGCCTTGACCGCTGGAAGCGGCACGCCCGTGATCGCTTCGTGAGGACTTCGCGGGATAGCCAAGTAGAAAGTAAAGACTTATCTCACCTGCGTTACTTCACGCATTTACCCTTGACGGTGATATGCATGTTATTGTGTTATGATTATGAGAATGATATACATGTAATTGTTGTGTTATGTGATTGTGTTTTGTGGCCTTGTCGGCACCAGTGGTGGCTGTGTGGCCTTGACGGCACTTCGTGGTATTTACGCGGCCTCACGGCAATCGCAGTTTATGTGGCCTTGTCGGCACTTCGTGGTATTTATGTGGCTTTGTCGCACTTGTGGTATTTATGTGGCCTTGTCTATGACCGGTGGTATTTATGTGTTCTGTCGCACTCTGTGGTATTTATGTGGCTTTGTCGGCACTTGGTGAGCATGGCCTCGCGGCGGTCATGGATTAATTTACGACAAGTAGATGTTTTAGCTGCAGTTATAATACTGCTTGGGGGTAGAGTAGCCGTTTGGGTTATGCATGAGTTTGAGGCGACTTGAGTATCGTGGGGTGACCTATAGTTGGGATTACTTAGGGATTAGGTGACTCTCCTTCCTTGCAGTGATACGTGGATACTATTGGCCCTATACTACGGTATAAATACAAGGGTTTGGCCCTATACTACGGTATAGCGTGGCGGTATGATTCTCTTTGATCGCTTACAAGCATTGTTGTGGCCCTATACTACGGTATACAAGCAAGGGTATGATTCTCTTTGACGCTGACAAGACAGCCCAAGCAGTGGCCCTATACTACGTATACAGGCGTATGACTCGTTTTTGATCAGCTTGTCGTGTGCATTGTCGTGTGGCCCTATACTACGGTATAGCGCTAAGGGTTTGGCCCTATACTACGGTATAGCGCAAGGGTAATATCGTTGACTACTGCTGCAGGCATTTGCTGATGCGGGCCCTATAATACGTATAATATGGCGCGTGTCTTTATACTTTGTGGGGTTTTGGCCTTATACTCATGTATAAGTGCGAGGATTGCCATTGTCCATTCCCGAGAGGTAGACGGATTGAGTATATGCGTATTAGAGATGGTATACTGGGAGAGCATGGTAGATGTGAGGTTCACGACTAGAGTTTTAGTCAGTTGCTGAAGTCTCTGCGGATTTCATTTGGGTGATTGTGTGCTTATCGAACCTTCTATTATATATTCATGTGTTATGTCTCGGTGACTTCATGTGGAATTATGTTGTATGACTTTATCCGATAACTCAGATACATGTATTTTATTCATATTTGACTAATGAGTGACTATTCCTAATCTTGCTGCTGCTAGCAACGCTTGATGGTTATACTTCATTTTTAAGCGTCACCTTGTCGGCAACTATTTTTCTTCGTGATACGGTATTTATTTTCGCCAGCCTTACCGCATTATCGCTTTTTGTTAGATATGTTCTATATATCTTAAGTGGCTAATGGACGAGATACCTGAACGAACATTAGAGCGTAAATTATAAATCAAGTTTATGCTAACTGGCCGATGATGTTGATGACATTTTATATATATATGGTGGAAAAATGGATTCAATGTGCTAGAATATAACGATTCAACCACGACCGATACCACTGAGTAACAAGTTCAGATAATTAAATGGAAAATCCGAAGATAAATCAGACTTAGATTATCTTGATTAAGAAATATGTTGCCTAGTTGTATTAAGAAAATGAAACAAGTAGAGATTCCTCAAGAGGCATTCTGATAACATGTAGGTGTATGATTATGATTTGGAGTATCAATTTATGGTGAACCTAAGATAACCGGTCGAAGTTGTTTTGGTGCGACTGTTGTTTCATGGTATTCTAAGTTATGAATATTGAGTTGTATGCTGAGTTGTTGTATGTTAGAGTTGAATATTATACCGAAACTCACAGACATAAGAAAGATAACAAACAGAGAGATATTTCCGGTGACTAAGTTGTAATGCTGAAAAGGACAAGGACAGGTTTCATCAAGTATAGTCAAAGGTTGGTAAGAAAGTATTTATCCGCTGAGTAGCACACCTAAATATAATGCTTATGGTGTATAGTTGTTAGTTAAGTAACGACTTAGTATTCTTCTGTATATATGTGGTGATTACTCTGCGGATATACGTATTCACTGCCTTCATAAATACCCTCATTCCCTACGGGCCAGCCTATGCCCAGGTTGTCGCGATGATCGAGATGCGCTGCCGAGTAGCCGCGAACCCGTGTGGCGACATGGTGATTTGAAGACCTCAAATTAAGTACTTTTATTTTCTTGGAGTTTCTTGTATATAATTATTATTGACTTGAGTCAGATAACAAATTGTTTGACGTGTATTTATATTATGACTTTCAGTTGTTGTACTATTGGTTATTTCACCCGATGGACGAGTTGTATTGTTTTATTTATGATGTAAAGGAAGTCATTTGTATTGTTATCCATCAAGCAGACTCCGATAATACGAAGCTGATGACGGTCCCAACTGTAACACCCGGGCGGGTCGCTACAATTTTGCACGTGAGCCTAGGTTTATGTTTTCTTGGTGATCTCGTGTGGTTATGTGCCTTGTGTCAAGGGGTGTGTCAGGTGTGAGTCATTTTCCGTTTGAGTTCATTTCTTTTCTCAATCCGTTGGACTGGCTGAGGACGCCTACTCTGAAGATTTCGCTGACTCGCATTTGTAGGTCTTGTACGGTGACTACTTTGCATTCTCGCGGTTTTTGTGGTGTTATTTGATTAAGATGTGTTATATTAGGGAGATATGTGAAATGCATTGGGTAATATGACGACGCCGAAGTTATGTATTTCTGAGATGGGTAGCCGGGCATATATGGAGATCGGTACGGATGCAGTAGATATTTGGCGAGGATTATATCGAAACGATACATGTAATGGTTAATATTATGCAAGGTATCGGAAATATTATGAGATATTTAAAGCATCTATATATTTTGGGAAATGTCTTAATAGTTGATGTGGTAGTACAAAGGTTAATGAGATTTATGGCGAAATTAATTGGCGATGTAAGGTGATAATTAATATACGATATACCGAGGTGGAGTTGTAAGAATATCAATGTTACAAGTAAGGTTACCGGTTAACTAAGATCCGTGGATTATATGAAGTGTGAAATGTGGGTTTGATCGAAATGATAAATAAGAAAATAATACAAATCAGATCGAATACTAAAGAGTTTGAGTTATCTGTTAATAATGCTTGGCAAGAGTTCGTGTTCGAGTAGAGTGCATCTTTGTGATAGTAATGATCATTCTTTGAGGATGTAAACCTAGGTTGAAACCTTGGAGATGGAATACGGATGAATATGTTTGAGGATTTAAGAAGAGACCGAATTATACCGAAGTATCGAGAGGAATTCACCGGTGTTAAATTTGGAAGTTGTTGATAAGTCAGGGGCAATTGTGTGAATTCTAAGTGGGTAATAAAGGTTAGTTGAGGAGGATTCTCGTGACACGTAGTCAGCCGGATTAGAGATTGATCGTGGTGTAAGAGGTTGATCTTTAAAATAATTAAGAATTTCTTGGATACTTGGAGTAATTGGGGACGACACCATTGCTACCTTATCTATGTCAGTGAAGTATATGGTAATTGATCAGGACTGTATCTCGCTAAGTAATAAACTTATCTGCGGGCTTAATAGTGAAATTGTGAAATGCTGACTTGAACTATGGTTGTGTTTGAGGTACTGGCTATTTATTTTTGTGGTATTCATGTTTAAATTTGTATATGACGGGTGTGTTCAATTGGAGTATATTTGTGTTATCGACGCATCCGTGAATATATTTTACGAGAATAGTTCCTATATGAAATTGTTGTATCGCATGTATTATGGATGCTAATGCTGAGATTGTTGTGTGTATGATTGATATTATATGTGGGATTTAGAATTGCTTGATTTGAGGATATTGAGACGAAAGGCTCAAGGCGAGCCTCGAAAAGGGATTTAATTGTTATACATGACGTTATCAGGTTTATCTTTGTGTTATTTTATAGTAGCTTGTAGTACGAACGCAAGGCAGGAAATTTTGTCATAATTGCTTAATTATGTGTGATACGGAGTAGTATGCGACACAAATATGAGTGGACAAAGATCTAGACGGGCGTTATGAATTTTAATTTTTGAGTGGTATTTGGAGTACTGGTGATGTTTATAATACTAAGATTGATAATGATAATAACAAGCAGAGCAATAAGATGAGAAGCTTGAATAGGAAGAATTGGCCGGTTGAATGTGTGTTATGATGTAAGAGAGTCACTGCCTTAAGTTTTTGACATAAGATATTATGGGAGCTACGGAGACAGGTACTATAGTGAGAGAGTTTGAGTAGAGGACAAGTGTCCTTGATATTACTGAGCAAGGTACGTCGTAAAGGCGCGTTGGAGTTATCCGACGATTGTTCGAAAATTTCGAGGACGAAATTTTTATAAGGTGGGTAGATTGTAATAACCCGTTATTTAAAAAAAAAAAAAAATTCGGTCGGCGCGGACCCGAATAGTATAATTTTTTTCATGATAATATTATTTCAGAAACTTTTGAGCCGAATCTCATTTATAATTTAGTAGTGATTGCCATGGAAGAATTTTTATCTTGAAATCGGGTTCGTGGAGATTTGGCACGATAAGCGGAGAATTAACCGAACCGAATCTGGACTCGATTTTTTTTTAAAATATTCAGAAGCTTATCCTCCACATCATCAAACACTTCACCATCTTCTATCTTGTTCCATCTTGGCCGAAATACTCCCCTATTTTCCCCTCGAACATTTTTTTTCCATTTCTCTCTTCGATTGTCGCCAACTCAAGATCTATTGTAATACTGTTTCCTCCCATCATTCTCTTCAGAGTTAAGGTAAGAAATTTCAAGTCTTTCGAGATATTTCTTGGGTTTCAGATAGTTGACTTTGGTTGACTTTACATAATTGAATTTTATGATAAATCTTAGTTGGTTATGGGTTCTCGTGACGTATATATGTGATGAATTCGTGATTTAGAGCCTGCTTGAGGACGCAAGGTCGAGTTGACTTTTCTAGGTTTCGTTGGGACTTTTGAGGTGATATTTTCATAAGACTTTAAACGTGTGGAGTTTAATCGGGGACCTTATTATAGCTATCGTGGATGCTAAATTGGTGATTTAAAAAGTTATTAAAGGCGCTTAGGTCGAAAAAGTAATATTTTCAAGTCGAGATATAATTGATATTTTGGAGTATAGATTGTTAATTGTGGACCCGCCGATTAACTAGAATGACATATGGGTTAATTTGTAATGATAAAATGATAAGATGGAATTTTAGCGGGCGATCGATTTGATTGTGTCCGATGAGTTTATAATTCGAGGTTTGCCCGTCAAGTGTTAGACCGCGAAATCGCTCCGACGAGTCAGTAATGTTTATTCTAGAACGAATTTTGGCTAGTTCCCCGATACACTTCTGGTAAGCCTCTGTAGCTCTCGATCGGGGAAGTGGGCACGTCTGGTGATCGCTCTTTTCGTGGAGGACTTTTTTGTGATAGCTAGTAGAAAGTAGTACTTATCTCACGGGTGTTACTTTACGTATTTACCTGATTTGTGATATTTATGTTATTGTGTTATGATTACGAACATATACATGTAATTGTTTGTTACGTGATTGTGTTTTTGTGGCCTTTGTCGGGCACTCTCATGTATCATAAGTACTGACGCACTGTGGGTATTTATGTGGGCCTTGTCGGCACCGGTGGTATTTGCGTGGCCTTGCCCACTTCTCGTGGTACGGCGTATTGCCGGCACTGCGGTATCGGTGTGCCTCGGCCGGCAATCGGTGGTATTTTCTATGTGGCCTTGCCTGCACTTCGCGGTATTTATGTGGCTTTGTCGGCACTTCTGTGGTATTTGCGCGTCTCAAGGGGCGGTTGTGGGATTACTTACGATTATGTAGATGTTTTAAATGTATGCTTATAATACTGCTTGGGGTAGTAGCCGCTTTGGGTTATGTACAGCTGAGGCGATTTCAGTATCAAAGCAATTCTATAGTCAATTAGGATTAGGTGACTTCCTGTGATATGTGACACTATTGCCCCATACTACAGAGCAATACAAGGTTTGGCCCTATACTACGGCATAAATAGCTACAGATGATTCTCTCTTTGATCGCTTTGTCGTGTGCATTGTCGGTGTGGCCCTATACTACGGTATAAAGCGCGGTATGATTCTCTTTGATCGCTTTGTTGTGCATTGTCGGTGTGGCCCTATACTACGGTATACATGCAGATGACTCGTTTTGACGCTTTTGTCGTTGCATTGTTTGCAGCGGCCCTATACTACGGTATAGCGTATGGTTTGGCCCTATACTACGGTATAGCGCCATGTATGAGTCAAGGGATCACTTTGCCGCAAGGCATTGTCGATGTGGCCCTATACTACGGTATATAATACATGCGCGCTTTATACTTTGTGTATAAGTGCGGTTTTTGGCCTTTATACCGCGGTATAAGTGCGAGGTGATTGTTGATTGTCCATTCCCCGCAGTAGACGGATTGAGTATATGCGCATTAGAGGATGGTATACCGGGTGGGAGATATGAGAGATGTGAGGCTCACGACTAGAGTTTTAGTCAGTTATTAGTCTGCGGATTTCATTTAAAGGACAGGTGCTTTCATCTAACCTTCTATTATATATTCATGTGTTATGTCCGAGACTTCATGTGGAATTATGTTGTATGACTTTATCCCGATAATCCTCGTGATACATGTATTTATTCATATTTGACTATTTATGACTATTCCTAATCTTGTTTGGCTGCTGCTAAAGAATAGCTGCTGATGGTTATACTTCATTTTTAAGCCGAAATTTTGTCGGCAACTATTTTTCTTCTCAGATACGGTATTTATTTTCAGTTGTAGCCTTACCGGCATTACCGCTTTTGTTAGATATGTTCTATATATCTTAAGTGGCTAATGGACGAGATACTCGAATGCAGGAACATTAGAGCGTAAATTATAAACCGAAGTTCATGCTAACCTACCGATGATGTTGATGATATTTTATATATATGGTGGAAAATTGAATTCAAATGTGCTAGAATATAAGTTCGGATCTAACCCCGACGTTGGTACCATTGAGGTAAATAAGTTCAAGATACTAAATGGAAAACTGGGAAGATAAATCAGACTTAGATTATCTTGATTTAAGAAATATGTTGCCTAGTTTAATAAGAAAATGAAACAAGTAGAGACTGCTATAAGCATTCGGATAAATACGTAGGTGTGGGATTATGATTTAGAGTATCATTTTATGGTGGACCTAAGATAACCGTTGAGTTGTTTTGGCGTGATTCGTTGTTTCATGGGTATTCTAAGTTATGAATATTGAGTCGTATGGCCGAAGCCGTTGTATGTTGAGTTGAATATTATACCGAAACTGCATAAGAAAGATAACAAATAGAGAGATATTTCCGGTGACTAAGTTGTAATGTGAGCAAATGGTTGATGTGATTGTGGTTTCATCGGTGATAGTTGAAAGGTTGGTAAGAAAGTATTTATCCTGTTGAGAGTAGCATACGAAATATAACACTTGTGGTGTATAGTCATAGTTGGCAACGACTTTAGTATTCTTATATATATATGTGGTGGATTACTTCTGTGATATTTGTATTCACTCAGCTTCATAGCCGACTTCTATTCTGGTGTGGCTGGCCAGCCTTATGCCTAGGTTTCAAGGGATGATTGAGATGCGCTGCCGAGTAGTCATGGAACCCGCGCAGTGGCGATGGTGATCAAGACCTCAACAAATATACTTTTTATTTTCTTGGAGTTTCGTTGTATATAATTATTATTGACTTGAGTTGTATAACAAATTGTTTTGATGTATTTATATTATGATTTTCAATGTCATGGTAATTATTGTTAGTTCAATTCATACGTTATATTGTTTTATTTATGATGTAAAGGAAGTCATTTCTATTGTTATCCATCAAGGCGACTGATAATACGAAAGTTGACGACGGTCCCAACTCGGGGCCCAATTGGGCGGGTCGTTAACGGGGTTTTATTCTAACTATGTAAAATATTTTAAATGTGCCCCCTATACTTTAGTTTAGTGTTATAAGTAAAGTAGTCATTTTGCTTTTTAAAGTTGAAATAATAAGTCCAGGGAACAAGTGGGAAACGAAGAATAATACAAGAATCACGCGAGAAAGGAACTGATAGTTCAATGACCTAACTAAAAATAAAGTAATAGTTCAGAGGCATCCGGCTAATTAGCCTTAAATATATATAGGTTTGCACCCTTTTCCCCCTTCTAAATTAAACTAGTCTCCATATCATTGTAATCAGTCAAATATAAATATATGAGGGTGTTTGGAACAAGCACCTAAAACAATCTTAGTGAATTTAGGTATGCGAAAGAGGCTAAAAATTCAATTCGATTTGAAAAGTTCGTATCAAGATTCGGTTCGATATAGTTCGAATAGAGCTCAAATTTCCTTTTCATGTGCGATTTCATTTAAGCTGGAGACTCGATTTGGCTCGAACTACGTAAAGTTATAAATTAATTAATTTTACATATTTTATCATTTTGAATTCAAATCTTCCCTTCGAACAAAATTTCCAAACCAAATCAAACTTCTCTTTTTCTATTACTTCAAAACTTCCAACTTTCAAATTGCTATGTTGAAGCATAGACGAATCCTTATGAAATTCTAATAAGTTCGGCTTATTTACATGTCTATACAGGGCAATTGATTTCAATGCATGGACGCAAGACAAAAATCAAAGGCTGGTTTTCTAATTTCTAGATCCTAAGAGAGTATTAAATAGATAAATAATCATTTGACATATTTCATTGTGTATATTATTAATATTAATAAACAATGGCAAAGGGATATATACGTTCGTTTTCAATATGACATAAAACATATGTAGTACTTATTAGTTTCCTATTACTTTGATTACTTTTTATGGGCAAAAGGCTCATCTTTATTTGTAGAGGTTCTAGAGGCTCTCGCATGGACGATATTCTTAATATTATATCTTGTAGTATTGTGCATATCATTTAATCTTTGCAAATCATGCATGTGCAACATGTGCTTATTAATGAGTATTATATAGAGACCTAATAAGTACGTTAAAATATACATATAGGAATATAATCCCACTTATCAGCAGATTTGTGTCTTAAACTCACGTATGCGTAAGTGCTCATTTTAATAATACTTCTCCTTCCATTTTAAGAAGATTGTCAATAGATTAATTTTTCAATAATCAAAATTAATAAATTTTTAATTGACACATTAAATTTTAACGTGAATTAAACTTATCATGTTAATATTAAAATATAAAAAATGTGAACTTTTGATATATTTTCTATAAAATACTATACAATATATATATATAAAATAGTAAGTCAACCATAAAAATTTTAAAATTAAAAAATCTTCATAAGATAATATGTAGTACTTAATAATACGAATTGAAGAGTATGCATGTACTGGGCAATTCAACAAAGTAGTGTGAAATGTGAATGAATAAGGAGTAATATATAATTGTTGTATGTATATCAGATTTGCACATAGCAGATGCAGTGTTTCTGTTTTACGATCATTAAAGTTGAGAATAAAAATCCATGAAATTTGTTTTAAATTAAAGTAGCAATAATATCAACTCCACATGCGATAAATCTCATCCACATAATCACTTTTAGAAAAGTTAATTCTATATTTTGTGTATGGACCAAAGTGAGGACTAAATCTTACCCACAAAGTCATCTTTATCGAGGACTAAAAGTGATTTGATTATTTGTTTCAAAAACCTCACAATTAAATTGAGATATAGCAATTATAATGTATCCATTTTTCTTACAAAATTCCAACACAATGGAACTCTTAGTCTTCCACAGTTAATTTACAAAGAAATGTGACAACTACAAAGCAGTCAAAACTTAGAGGTACAACCTGAAGAATGAATTGGCAAAATCAATCAGTAGACCTATGGCTTACTCTATCACACCTAGATCAACAATTAATAAATGATATCATAACAATGGGGAATGCATTCATTCCCAAACCAATATTCCTCATCAATCAAGGATGAGAAAAGAATCACAAGCTAGTAAGCTACAATGGCTATTTTGCTAAAACTGTAAAATCGTTATCTACATGTCGAATTTCTTTGGGTGCCGCCATTGGGAAAAATTTCTGGAGAGAGACCTCAGTATAGAGACCTTCGATGGAGCTCCATTCTTCCCATACACAAGCTTTCCTCCCAAATCTGTGAACTTGGGACCCTTCTCTTTGGATCTTTCAATCTGCAAAAAGCACGGGTTCGTGAACACATGCACATTCTGGCTTTTTTTCAGCAATGTAGTTTCCCTTTTTGACTGGAAATGGTGCTTATAGAATCTTTTTAATTGTTCATTAAGTTTATGGCTAGAATAAAAAAGTTTGAGAGTAATGACTTTTCCGCTTCAATTCTTGATAATGACACTTTATCTCTTTGTAATATTTGATCCACTTGCAGTACAAGTGGAGTGCCATTATCAATAAGTGGAGTCTGAAAATTCATTGATCAAAGTTCACTATCCCAGCAGGCATTTCCGTTTGTTTCACAATCTTACATATAATAGAATTCTGCCCAAAGAATCAGATTATTCTTAATTTACAGATAATATCTTGACTAACAAACGAAACCCTGCCCTAATCGAGAAACTTTAAATTATAACTTTCTCCGGTTTGAAAATCTGTTAAAAGTAATTTTAGTGAAAGTCAATATCTAAAAAAAATCAAAACCTCACTTTATTTCAAGATAATCGTGTTGGGATAGGCAATAGATATAGTCAACGTTCTTGGGCCATATAGCAAGCTTCATGGTAAGAATGAAAAACATTACTCAATAAGATATAGTTCATACCTTGGATATCTTTCCATCCTTTAAATGATATCGAATGCCAGACCAATTAATTGACTGAGAAAAGTGTGAGCGTATTGCTGATATAGGATAAAGAAAGTTATCTACCAGCATAGCAACAAAGACCTGCTCAATTAAACAACAGTTAAATGTCATTAGCACATATCTGAAATAGAATCTCAAGCAAAGTGAATGGTTGAAGTTTCACACATCTTACTCTTAGGTCATATGATATGAATTGCCAGAGTTATCATACTAACGTTTCAGAATTTAATGTATTCATGACTTTACAGCTCTATGAGATAATTCTAGCAAAAAAAGAGATAATTCTAGCAAAAAAAGATAATACGAGAGAACTATAAATTGGGTGGCAAGGTGAGCGACTTACAAGACACCAATTATAACTAGCGAGTGTCAGCGGAGATGTTTCAGGAGACAACATATTGCATAGCCCAACCTCTATTCTTGTCAAATTCCACATGGAAAAAAGTTCAATAATAGTGCAAACAGCAAGGCCACCAGTTAGTGACAACCCTGGGAACAAAAGTGAAAGTTATGGGAACAAGATAAGAGAAGTTATTCGAGTTCAAAAGTCAGAAATGAGTAAAATATCACAATCAGAGACGATAGATATGACAAGTCCATACAACTTAATTTCCTTACAACAGTATCTACATAAAACAACGGCAAACTGATCATGAGTCATGACGGTACCTTCCTTTAGTATATAAACCCATATTTATTTCAAACTGATGTGAGGATGCTTACCAACAGATATGAAGGTTGTATCTTCCAAAGTATATCCCTTGTAGTAATATCTTAAGCATGCTACTACGTGAATTGTAGACATCAAGAAAGGTGCTACAAATCCCCAGGATAGATAGAAGTGGACAAAAAACAAAGCACGATTCATGATCTTATTAACCTTGGTTGTGTACGACTCCAGTACAAATGTTTGCTTCCTTAAATAATTCCAGTACCTATTTACATCGGAGGGGGGATTAGTAATTAACAAACACTAATGACTAAAAAAAATGAAATAAAACTGATGACCATTGACCTTGGAAAGGTAAGGTCAGTAGCAAGTGGATGAGGAAAGACAGCAACTGGAGGTGATGTAATTAGCTTCTTGTGAGCACCTGACAGCAAAATGTCGAGAATAAATGAATTATCATAGGCACTTCAAATTAGTAACGATAAGATATTGGAAAACGAATTTGAGATTATTAAATGTCCCTGCCAAATAGATACTTTAAAATATCTTACCAGCTATAGCAGCGAGAGTCATATCATCTGAGTATCCCCCATCTCGGAGTTCAGAAACCACCCCATAACGGTCTTTTCTAAAATCATCTGCATGCATCTGGAAGGAAACAGATGGCATAAGAAGAATACGGTAACCATTTTAAAATGTTTAACCCTGGTCATAATGGAAGTAGAAAGCATTACCATCATGCATCCTCCCCAGAGAAAAAAAGTTCTTCCACCAGTGGCGAATCCCATTGAACAGGGCTGCAAAATGAAGAATCACATATTGGACTGCTTAATGAAAGAAAATAAATACTAGTAAAGAAGACTCGGGATAAGCGATCAAAGGATGTGGCAACATAATATATTAAGTTGAAACCTCAGGAGAACATGGAAGCATAAAAGCAAGCAAATTGTAGAAGGGAAATAAACTTTTTATTCAGTATAGGCAATAAAAAAATTAATGACAAGCACCACTTACAAAAATGAAATGGAAATAACGAAAAATAAAGGATAAAGCGGATGGCTTACCATATGATATTCATAAATGCAGTAACTCCCTAAACTTCCTGATGGTAAATCAAGAGGGTATCCAGTTTGAATAAAAATCTGCCAATCATTATAGAGAATATGAAGATTGCTTTTGGACAAGATGAATAGGAAATAATCAGCTGTTGGATTTAAAAAGGTCACCTCAGGGTTCTTCACCATTTCAGCAGTAAGGCTACCGATTGAGCCAGGGTGTAACCTAACGTCATCATCTAAAAAGAGTACATATTTGGTTTCCTTATGCATTTTCTCCACCCCAACCTGAAAAAGAATTAAAAGAAATCACTTCGGTTCACCAAAAGCAGTAGGCAACAAAATGAAGTTTTTTCTTCTAATTTTTCTCTGTATAAAAGTTCTTTAACTTGGCAAGTCTCTCTATCCCTTGGAGAATGCAGTATTCAATCACGAATATGTTGATTCCAACTTTCAGATATGAGAAAATGTACGTGTATGGGACAGTAATAAATTCAATAAAGTGAATAATTATTACTTAAAGATTACCCACCAATAAGTCAAAACAAACAAGAATTCTACTGTATAAATATCAGGGTTGCATATTGTCATTCTCAGTCAACATCTTAGACTTTAAAGGCTAACAATAACATATTTTGTAATATACCAGTTGGTTGTGAATCTTTTGACTGCAGGTAGTTGATAACCCAGCTACAATTATCTTTGCTTCCACATAATCCTGTATAAAGTGAACACGTAAGGACACCCAGCTTACACAATGTA
Organism: Lithospermum erythrorhizon; assembly: GCA_019722365.1. NCBI lineage: Eukaryota > Viridiplantae > Streptophyta > Magnoliopsida > Boraginales > Boraginaceae > Lithospermum > Lithospermum erythrorhizon. The sequence goes on along the minus strand of JADFUC010000879.1, from coordinate 22,602 downwards.
ATTTAACTCCAAAAAAAACAGAAATTCAGCTCAAAAAAGAAACTTCTCTTTGGATTTAATCGAATATTAGGTTTCCGACATGCCCACCAGGATAAAGTTATGGCGCCAGTCACGCCACCAACATAGCAAAAATGCCCTACCTATAGAAGTATATATTTACATCCTACAGTCTCTTCCATTATGGAAATATAATATTTTTTGTTAAACATCAAGTTACAAGTATGATTTCAAATGGGTAGCGCAATCAAAGGAATCTTAAGCATAAAATCAAGCTATAAAGAACGTTCGTGTCAATTCCCTATCGACAAACTTATCAATGAGAAATGGCTGATAAGGAATAGATAGGTGATTAGAGCAAGAGAACTGAAGATATTGCTCAATTTCAAGATAACAAACAGCACAATGGTGTACCTGAAAATCTGCCAGCAACTTCTGTACAGCATGGTAAGCTAGATCTTCAGTACTTTCTACTACAAATAGAAATTCCAGAGGTCCGCCATATAGAGAGGTAATCTGAATTATTTTATGACAATAACTAAATGTCAATGTTCTTCAAACAATGCAGAAGATTAATTTAGAAAGTCTTCATTGAACAGAAAAAGATGTTGGCTGTAATTGATATGTATGATTCACCTGAGACCTCCAGTTATGTAGATTGTGTTCACCGAAACCTTTTAAGGGCATTACAACCGTCACCCTTGGCAAGTTTTTTTGCTTAGAGTGCTCGAGTTCATCAATGTCTTGACAAAGAAATGCAAAATTGTTGCCACATTTTATCCTCTGTTTCATGCGTCTAATCTCTCTATTCCTGTGGAAAGGAAAGTAATCAAGTCACCAAAACAAGGATACTTTAAGGAACAATGTAAGTTGTTCATACAAACAGGCAGGTTAGTAAACTAGCAACAACATACAAGCATCAGATGATCAGAATCTAATTCCTTACATAAGCTGCACCGAGCCAACCAGTAGCAAGAAGTAAACAAATAACATATCCCTGCAGGGAATTGGTAAGAACTAAGAAGTTATTATCATTTATCACAACTCATAAGGGCATTGTAAGGTGCTTGTACTAGTGCTCTAACAGCAAAAGGAAATCAAATATCATAAGAGAAGAAAGGAGAACAAGACAGTCTGGTAATAAAAGTAATTCAGATGATTAATTCTTTCACTAGTTTGCATTATACAAGAAGGTTTTCAGTAAGCTACATGCAATGGAAGTTCAACCACTTTTAGAAGAAGAACTTCGTATATATCAGCATACTTAGAGCTTGGTATTGAATAAGAATTATGATTGAAGTGTATCACATAAGCGTAACCCAAAAACTTAAAACATTAATTTGAAGTCGAAGTAAGGGACCAGAAAATGGAACACTATAGGGCTAATCCAATATACATTTTGGAGTACCTAGGTGCTATTTCCTTCCAGTTCTTGTGATTCAAAATGCTCAAAAATGAAAAAAGAAACATCAACTTACTCATAAAACATGGTTCATGTACTATAAGAGTATAAGTTCGGGGAAAAAAAATTCGAAGGCTAGAATGAATTCAATGAGCTACTTAAGGACAACCAACTTCACAAGCTTTTCTAGAATAAATCTAATGATTTTACTACTTGAAAATGCCACATAAGATGAATAATGTCAAACACCAACATTTTGTTTACCAGGGTCTATGGTTGACTACATGACCAATCAGTTACCAAGTCTACATCAAAAATCACTTCTCCAGTCACCAACAAAACCATAAATTATCCCCATCTAAAACCTCATTTATGAATTACAACAAAAATCCAATCTTTCTTCCATCAATGCATCAACTACTACAACCAACATAATAAATCCTTAAATTAAATCATTCAGATCCAATTAACAACAACAACAAAAATCAAACTTTGTAATAGAACTATCCCTATCTAAAACCCTCTTTCTCAATTACCACCAAAATCCAATCTTTACTCCTTCAATCCATCAACTACTACAACCAACCTAATAAATACCTAAATTCCATCATTCAGATCCATATTGCAACACAAAATTCCAAATTTTTCCCATAACTCATCCCATCAGAAGTTCAAATTCAACATCAATAACAAGTCAAACTAAACCAATAAAAAGTTCAAGACTTTTACCATTTAATTCCATCACAAGTTTAAATTGAACAACAAAAAAGGTAAAACTAGACCAATAAAAAGTTCAAGAATTTCATCATTTAGTACCAATTCATAACTACCCACATTGACATCAATCTCATTTATACCTCAAATCAAAACTTTTCTTGCTCAGATCCAATAATAAACAACTAATAAACTACAAAATCAATAAACCAAAACAAGAAACTAACCTGGATCTGAACAAAAACTGCAAAAGGACTACAAAATGCTTTGCTAGCCAAGAACAAAAACCCATCAAATGAATCAACCATCGACATTATCACTAACATGCTATATATATATATCAAGAATGGTATATTCACACAATTTTGCATCAAAAAAATAAAAATTTAATTTTTTAGTACATAAAAATCATAAATAAACCAACCCTTTTCGCACTATAACAACAAAGTGCGAAAATGATCCATACCCAATATCACAAAACACATTAAAAACACTAAAATCTCAATAAAAACATCAAAACCAACAAAAAAAATTGTCTTTAAAATCTCTCAAACCATTAAAAATCTGAATAAAATCATCAAAAAAACAACAAAAAATGTGAGTTTAGGATTTTTGAAAAGATAATAAAATTTAAGGTGAAGACAAAAAATGTAGAGGATGAATAAAGGGGGGGAAAATGAGAGAGACAACGAGATTTTATGCGATTTGAAACTGGGCTGTTATACGCTGGAGCTAGCTATCCAATGGTCAGTGGTCAAATTTTAGAGAGACAAATGGAAGAAATACGTTTCGGTTTAATTTACGTGTTCATTTTTTCGTATAAATAATTTACCATTACTTGATTTTTATTTGTTATTGTAATAAATAGTATGGAGAGGTTCGACCAAGAATGTGTTGATAGGGGAAATCGAAAACCTCACGGTCACGAACTCACTCATTCCACCAACGTAGCCACCTTTGTAGGTTATATTTAAATTTTTTAGTAATATGAACTACATGTAGATGGTATGTTATATTTTATTATGATATTGTTGGTTGAAATTAGAATGCGCGTTTTGTATTCATTTTTAAATTAATTTCTAAAAAAAAATAATGTTTATGTCATGATTTTAACAGAATTAATATAGAGTGTTACTCAAAATATAATCTAAGACACAATACTCTCTAATGTATTTTTTCACTTTTTTTAATTAAGGTTTGACCATTAATTAATTTGCATTCATTATTACAATAAATAAAAATCGATAATATTGAATTTTATTTAAAATTATTTATATTGCAATTTTATTTAAAAATTATCTTCATAATAGTCCATATGTCCCTAAAAGATTGACATATTTTGATTTTAATGAGTTGACTTTTTTCAATTTTGAACTCAAATAACTTTTAATGTGTTATATATTTGTTTGAAAAAAATACATCGATGTGTAATACTTTCAACATACTTTACTATTAATTTGATAATTCGATTCAAATGAAAAAAGTATCAATATGTAGCATTTTTAACATACTTTACTATTAATTCGATAATTTTGATTCAAATCAAAGTTTTAGATGTGAATTAAGATCGTAAAGTTTGTTAATCTTTAACTATGAAAAAATAAATGTGACAATTAAAAATTAATTGATTGTTAAAGATGAATAAAAAACCGATTTTTTTAGAAACTAAACGAATTGAATGGGGTATGAATGTGTATATAGAGCCAAAGATGTATGAGGTGGCTCGTGTGGATTTGTGACCTTTTTCTCTTACTCTTTGGGAGAAGATGCGACTTTATGATTCGAATCTTTGAATTGGACACTTTTTAATTCTAATTGTGGTCCTTTTGACATCTATACAATTGTCCACTAATGACTAATAATTGGAAAAATGGAATGTTGAGTTCACAAGAAAGTACTTATTTCTAACATAATTGGAAAAATGGAATGTTGAGTTCACCATTAATTTAATCTTTGGTGATTATTTTAATTCAATTTAATTGATATATTCGTCAGTTCAAATGAATTGATAAACATGCTATGTGTTATGAATATAACTATAAATAATGTAAATAAACATAGAATAAGAGAAAGAAAGAGAATAGATTTTATTGCTTGTATAAATTATATAGAATACAATACAATGAGTTGCCTATTTATAAACTTCCAAGATACAATAATAAGGTAACTAAGTAACTTGGTAAATAAGTAGCCTAGTTGCTTGCTCATCAAGTTGTTCCATTTCTTGGTAAACAAGACGACTTAGTTGACAAGACATCCACCATATATATTATTTCCATAACACTCCCCCTTGGATGTCTAGTAATCAACAAGAATATGCCTCGTTAAAACCTTACTAGGAAAAACCCGTCTGGGGATAAAAATCCAGTGAAGGAAAAAGAGTGCATTATTCTTAATATACGCTTACAATGTTGCCTCATTAAAACCTTATCAGGAAAACCCATTTGGGACAAAACCTTGATTAAGGAAAAAGAGTACAACGCGTATTAACTCCCCCTCATGACCACATCACTTGACATTCTTCATGACCACATCACTTGACATTCATTAGTCGTAGTCCTATACTTCTGGATAACTTTTCGAATGTTGAGGTAGGAAGTGATTTAGTGAATATATCTGCCAGATTATCACAAGATTGAATTTGTTGAAAATCGATTTCACCATTCCTTTGAAGATCATGGGTAGGGAAAAACACCAATATATTTTGTTCTATCTCTTTTGACATGTCAGTCATTTAACTGTGCAATACATGTACATTATTATCATAAAGATCGTCGAGGCCAACTTTTATATGATAAATCACAGCTAATATGGATCTGCTGGATCATATCCCCAACCAAACACATTCACGACTTTCTTCTATCCCCCGGCCAAACCCATTCACGACTTTCTTCGATGCGTTTCAAGATTTAAAGATTGTTTGGATGATCTTGATATAGTTCGTTTCCTGTAACCATGACGGTACTTGTAGACAATGTTTAGTTTAAGTATCATTAAATTGTTGGTAAACTTAAAACAAACAAGATCATGCGGCGATGGCGCTGACTTTTGCTCCATTAATACACCCGCGTGTCTATCTCGTTTCGTGCTACACTTTCTTGACCATGAAGATCCACCGCATTTTTGCAAATGTGAGAGCGCGCCGGTCTCGGCGCTGGTGTCGGAAAAGAAGCGAGCGGTGTTCCCAGCGTAAATATATGTGACCCGAGTGAGCGAATGCGTCTTACTGTCTCATCACCGTATTTATTGTCATTCCGTAATTCGTGCGTATCGCCGGAAACGGAAGAAGTGCCATGCGTATTGCATTTCTCCATAGTGGAGAGCGGAGTATATTAGAGTTATTATTCATGGTCACAATTGACTATAGCAGAAGATACATAAAAGATAATATAGCTTTAGTTAATCATGTCATGTAAGTAATTTTAGAAATCATATAATAGAATTAATACTCGTGCTTACAATCCAGAAGCGCACTAAGCATACCCAGATCTACATGACTAAGAATCGAGCGAGCAGCGTATATTTTAATTCTCAATCACGTAGGTAGATTATTACCGTCGCCAATCATGATTATCGTGACTTTTGGCGTCAGCTAAAGTTAAATGCTTAGATTGTATATTGACCTCTTTTGTCAGCGAGCCCGAGTCTGCGGCTTGGAAATCACCGTTTAAGTAACCCGAGTCTATCGGCGTAGAGTCGGGTTGGATGTTGCTTGATTCCTCCGCTTTGGAAAGCGTATAAACATCTCGTTAAAAGAATGCTTAAGTATGATGCGTCTGCCGATACGGTAGGTCAAACAATTAGGTTCAATCCAGTAGCAGAGTTGGTATGTAATCTTCACTTAATTTATGGTGGGATTAGTTATATTTTAACCGGTCTTTGTAATTAAGTTAGCGTATATACAGCCCTTGTCGTTTTATATATAACATAAATTACAAGTATAAAAATATAACACTAACAAGAACTTCGTGATGATATGACCTATAAAATTTAGGTAGTTCTAAACTAAACTTTACAGTCACTAATGATCTATCGTTTGAGCGGCTCTAGGGTGGAGTCTCACGTCTTTAATTAATTATATTTACATTAAAATCTCTCTACTCATTTATGTAGGTAAAGATTAATCGACGTATTTCCCAAAAAATACATCTAAGTCATCTCCTTCATCTCCTTAACGGCCATTTATCAAATTATGTAATGCATTTCTAATTATCTAATAATGAAATTCGCGTATCATAAATAAAAAGATAAAGAATAATATTTTAAAGACACCACATATGATTTAATTAAATATATATCATTATATATTAAATCAAAATGAAATATATAATTTTAATTACCACCAAGTGTAAAATATTCATAAACTATTTTAAGTCTTTAACAGTGCAATATTAAACAATATGTATTTCAAAAATACTATTTATTTAATTTATACTTTTATTAGATTTAATTTCATATATGTTATTAAGAAAATCCAATAATCAAATAATAATGAATTTCTAATTTAATTAAATCAATTCAATTATTAAATCTAATCAAATTAAATTAATTAATTAATAGTCTTTTTAATTTAATATCAAATACTCAATTAAAATAACTTCTAATCAAATTACAACTATTAAAAGTAGTTAAATTAAATTAATTAAACTAATTTACAATTAGAAATTAATTAAAATAAATTTGAGTGATATCAAAATATTAATTTTGAGTAAAATAGGGGTTAAGCGATTTAAAACCCCAAAATTGTGTGACCTAAAAGGGTTGTTGAGTAAATGTAACAGCCTTGAGGTCGGCCGCCACAGTGAGAGTCATTAAAATCGAACACAGAATGCCGTCGATGGGCGACTCGGTTTAAAACACAATTCGTTTCATCCGAAATGCGATCCTGATTAAGTTTACGAATCAAAAGCAGGTTTTAAAATTTATAATCCATCGGTGATATGAAGCGACCAACCCATATATATATACCTGACATATCCTAAAATAAAGTAATTCGGCAAAGGCTGACGGATGATGCGTCTTGTATCCGCGAATACAAAAATGACAGCGGCCGGCCAAGGTAAAGTTTAAGGAAAATCTGACAATGAAGCAGTTGACAAGCGTCAAAATCGGTATGAGGATCCTACGCCACGCGTGCTCACTAGCCGCTTTCAGACAAACTCTCAAACAACCTCTTGGGCACCGGCGCGACTTGTCAACTGGCACAAATGAAATGCTTGTAGCGAAAGGGTGTAAGCCGCGAAGCAGGTGAAAGCAGCACACGAGGGGGTGGCAGACTTACCATGCAGACGAGTCAATCAATAATATAATAGTCCAAAAATATGAATGAAAATACATATATCGGGACTACTAAAAGGTCATACAACATGATTCACAGGGAAGTCTGGACATAATAATAGAATGTTTCGTGACACACAATTCGAGAGAAAGAAATCGATAGACTCATTTCACGACTAAAACTGATGCATCCAGACCTCCTATCTCTCGTATCCACACCGTTATGCGACCTACAATGCGCGTATGCCGATCAAGTCTACTGCGAGAATGGACTTCATCGATAATCACGCTTATACCGCGGTATAAGGCGAAAGCAGCAGCTTATGCACAAAGTATAAGGCCGCCTTATACACTAAGTATAAGGCACACCGCTCTTATACGCTAAGTATAAGGCACGCGCTCTCTGCAATTTCGTATAAGACGCATCGCACTCGTACAAGTGTCTGGTACTTGCCCATTCTTATACGCTAAGTATAAAGACACCCAGCATTCTTATCTATTTAGAGAGTATAAGGCCGCAGCCCAGCGTATCTGGCCCCAAGTATATAAGGCCCGATATCGTCGCGTATCGCGAGGAAGGAGAGTCGCGCAACACTGTCGTGCGAAGCGTAGGTCGAATCGGATACTTTCAGGTCACCGAGTCATAGATAGCTACATCCGTCGCCTCACCGATAACCCATTCTACTTTACTCCCCAGACAATATCCAAACCTGCTGACTAAAAGCATCCGCAATGTCGTAAAGTCAAACCTGATCGCCGACAAAGGGACACAATCATAAGTCTTGAAATGAGGTAGAAATCGAAATATAAGTTGGGGTTAATTGATGCTACCTTGAAACATCTTGACATACGCGAGAATATAATCAGCGTAATCGTATAACAATTACATGTATGTCATTCTCCGTGTCCATAACACAATAACATGTTCCGCCTTGATTTATAATGAATACGTAAAGTAACACCAGAGTGAGATAAGTACTCGCCTACGCTTCAGCTACCACAGCTCATGACATGATAACGGTAGCGCCGCTTTTCGCGATCAACGCCTAAACAAACACCCGGAAAGTATAATCGAGAGACCCTCTTCTTGTAGGCGTTACAGAAGGTACATAACCCGACTCTTAAAGGCTATCTACTTGATCTAGCACTTGTGGATAAACTATCAATTATAATCCCGTCGGACCTGACCAATCGATCCCATTATAATTCCATCTTATTACTTAATCATTACAAATCAACATAAGTCATTTTTAGTTAATCGGCCGGGTCCATAATTAACAACTTTATGCTCAGAAATATCAATTATAAGCTGACTTGGAATTAACACTTTTTCAACCTAAGCTGTCTTTAATCGATTTTAAATCACCCGATTTAATATCCTGATAAGCATAATAGATAAAACATAACCTCTACGCATTTAAAGTCTTAGAAAAATATCAACCCAAAAGTCAACCGAAAACCTCGAAATCGACCCAGGCCATAACATCCTTAAGCGATCTACAAATCACGAATTAATCGCTTATATACGTCACAGGAACCCATAACGACTAAGATTCATCATAAAATTGAATTATGGAAAAGTCAACTATGTAAAACCAAGAAATATCTCAAAGACTTGAACTTTCATTACGCCTTTCGAAGAGAATGATGAGGAGAAGCGATATTCTACAAAGCGATCTTGAGTTTGGCCAAGCCGTCGAAGAGAGAAATGGAAAATGAAATTTTTGAGGGGAGGGTGAATTTCGGCCATAGAGGAAAAAAGGAAGAAGATGAAGTTGACTATGATGATGTGGAAGATAAGCATGGTTAGATATTTAAAAAAACTCCAGTCCCGTTCGGTTTCGGTTAATTTCTCGACATCGTATTTAGGCGCCAGCGAACGATTCCAAAGATAAAATTTTCCATAGCAAAACTACTAAATTATAAATGTAATTAAATTTAAAAAATTTCTGAAATAATATTATCATCCGAGAATTATTTATCTTATCCGGGTCGCGGCCCGGTAGAAAAATATATATTTTTTTTAAAAGCGTGACGGGTTATTCTGTTAGTGAGCAAAATCGGCCAAACTGATCGGCCCAGCCCCAGTACTGAGCCCAGCAATTGAGCCCGGTAAGCGTGGACAGCGTATCGTACAAAAGGCGGCAATCGCGACATGTCGGCGATGGCGCCCGTCGGTGGCGATGGCGGACATGTGTCGTGATATCATGCGGAGGCGTGGTTGAGATGATGTGGTATGCGGCGTCGTCGAGGTGGCGTGGCTGCTTTGAGATGGCGTGTCGTCGCGTGGCGGTTGGCGTGGGCGATGGCGTGTTAGTCAAGCTATTTATTTCGGCTTGGGGGCGTCTTCGTGCGGCATCATCCGAGCCGACTCTGTCACCTTCCTTTTGCGAAACCATAAATTTTAATCGATTCGAAGCAGCCGATATAAATTTTTTTTCTTTGAAAAAATTCATAAAAATTTGGAAAAATATTTAGGTTTAACTACATTAATTATTTTAATTATTTAGTTAAGATCTTACAATCTGAATTAAGAATTATCAATGTCGATTCAAACATATAAAATTGATTCAACAAATACATAAGCGATTTTCATGCGTTTAATTATGTAATTACAATTAAGTAGGCTTATTCGTATTTGTTGGGTTTCACAGTTAAATAATAATTCTGGCAATGCTTGAGGGATTACAGATAATATAAAAACAATCACATACAAGCGTGTACTTTTCTTGAGGGGATTTGCGGACCGCGTGGCTGATAGCGTGTTAGTCAAGCTGTTTGGCTTCGGCAGGGCGATGTCATCTTGGCGATCATACGGCCCGGAGCTCTGTCTGTTTCCTTTTTAGAAACCGTCAATTTTAATCGATTCGAGCAAGCGATATAAATTTTTCTTGAAAAAAATTCATAAAAATTCGGGAAAAATATTTACGATTTAACTACATTATTATTTTAATTATTTAGTTAAGATACTTACCTGTCTGAATTAAAAATTATCTAATGTCGATTCAAACATATAAAATTGATTCAACAAATACATAAATGATTTTTCATGCATTTAATTATGTAATTACAATTCGTGGCGACTCGTGATGCGGCTGTTGGGTTTTACAGTTAAAAATAAAAATTACAAAGCAGTAACCCGAGGATTCTCTACGAATAATATAAGCAATCGCGTCTAATGTACTTTTCTTCAAAGATTTGGAGGCCGGAATATGTTTGAGGAGACTCTAACGTCGATAGATTATCTAAGAATGATACTGTGACGTATGAAACTGACACTCCAGGTGAAATTTTATATTAAATGACTTTAAAATATTAAGCGTAGTCGAGGTTGGGCGAGAAAATTAAAGGAATTTACCTCTTGGTCAACTAAAAGGGAGGGAGAAGAGGAATTACTCGAAGCTTGAAGTTGGAAGAATTGGTGCAAGTGATTTCATGCTAATCGCTGTGGCCTTTATATAGGCACAAATCCACATTTTTAGGCATTTAAGAGTTGTGTTGAAGCTTCTTGCTCGTAAGAGGAATATTACAGGAATATAAGAGTTTGATGCACAAACTTTTCCTCGTTTTTCTCCTATAGTTGACTATGAGTAGGTGTTTAGTGTCATAGAATGTTACCGAAAACTAACTTTATCGCAAAATAAAGGCAGCGTAAAGTGGCTAGGTAGGTTGAATGTTTAATAATGATTACCAAAGGATGATTAGGAACTGGCATCGCCGTCATTTAGTCGAACTAGAGGGTGATTTCCAACAATTGGAATTTCACCCCAATGTTCTTATACAGTTATATTTTAAACCCCGGAAGTTATAATCGTATTATAGTTCGTTTTAGTTGTTGTGTGTGACCTCTTAGGCTCGATCGAAATTAGCAATATATTAATTTATGTTTGCTTAGAGCATCGTATTAATATATAGATTATATTGACTACAATGTAATCATAACACAAGTCAATCGATTAATCCTAATATATTAATTATCAAGCCAATTAACATATATCGAACTTATTATTATTTAAATATAATAATCGGTTGTCTGTCCCAGTATTCGGCAAGTATATATTTATGAGATATAACATCTCATATTTTCAACAGTTTGTTATATGAAGAAATAAAAAAATTAAGTGTTTCTATTATGTGTTCTGAGGTACATGGTATAAAAGATTGTTTAAATAAAAATGCAACTTAGTTGAAAACAAACCTAAAAATATATTCAACAATTTTTTTCATATCAATTTTAAAAATGAAATATTGAATGAAATATTTTACTCTATTAACATCACTCAGGGTATAAATACAAACCTTATAAAATGATTCATGGCAATGTTTAGTATGGACAAACGAAAATGTACATCATCCAACTTATTGCTAAAAAATTAATGAACTGTATTTACTACTCTAGAAAGAAATCATTCATAGTTTTTGCAAAATGAAAAGAAGAATCAATCATTCATAGTTGGCATATGGTATTATGACGTGAGTTTTCTGTTTTGAAAAGGATATATATCCCTATTGAAAAATATATCCTCACAATTTTTAATTAGTCTGGGAAAGCTCCTAATAAGCTCACATGATATTGTCAATTTGCCATGTTACCATGTTACATATTTCAGTTCCCGGTCAATTTATGTGGTGTCTGCAATCGGATGCATCATTAATTCACAGTTGTAAACTTGGAACCATCACTTGGTCCAAAATTAACAAATATTCTTTCATTGATAATAAAATCCAACAAATTTTATTAAGTCAATTATACTCCTGGAAAACTTAAAACTTTTGCCAAAATCCATGTCCAAAAAAGATAGACTAAAAAAATTGTGTTCACTCAGATTTTGGATCATTTCCAATTTATATATGTTAGAATTGGTGCAATCTAAGTTAATTGGAGGATAAAATTTGAAAATTATATTTATATTAGATTTTTGGGATCAAGTTTGAAATAACGAAAAATATTTGAGCCACTTTTAACTTAACAATCATAAGTCCTAACATTAAGTAATTTGCTTTGATAGTGGTCGATTTGTTATTTTTATTTGTTATTTTTTTTTTAATTTGATGATATTAAACTTGTACATTTTGCGGAAAGGATCCTCTATCTTAACGTCGTGCCTCCTTCTATGTCTCCCGTTTTAGAATATTATACATCATGTATTAAGAATATCATGATAGTTATGATATAACCACTTAATGTATGATGTATAAATTCTAAAATAAGGAAGTATGGAAGGAAATATCAAAAGGAAATAGATGATTGATAAAAACGGCATAAAGTCCGTGTTGTAAAGTAGAAGAAAATACTATTCCGTATAATTTAATGATTTTTTTCACAGTCAACAAATATACTAACATAATTGAGTTCAATTTTTCAAAAGTGAACTCATTCAAATTTAATGTTATATGCAGATTTCATCATCAAGGTACGCAGACCTCAAACGAAACGAAATGGCCAGAACATAATAATATGAATACAATGCTTGAATAAGATCGATTCACTAATATAGCCTGGCTAACAATCATTCACTAATCATTACTAAGAATTAAGAAGTCCCATTTCATCCTTAAAAAATCATTATTTATTTTTTTAATGATGAAATATAATCATTAAACTTTAATGTCTTAATTAAACAAAAGTAAAAACTTTAATGTTAATTACAATATTATAGTACAGTAGGATGATGATACCATATTACCCACAAGATATTTATAATTTATACAAATATATTAAAAATATTTGACAAAATTTAAGAAATCAACATATTAGAATAAACAAAATGTATGTACAATCTTTTTATGGATGGGGGAATTCTAACATATTCCTCACTTAATTGAGACAAGAGTCTCTTTATGAACTACAACACAGAAATACTTCGTACGACGATTAAATTCTAGGAAATCTACATCAAGATTATTAAGATTGCATGAAACTACCTTCTCATGGTCATCTTAATAGCAAGGCATGATCGTCCATCAAAATGTTAAGGATATATATAAAATTTTGAAAGTGGTCCAGTGCTACACAATTTAGTCCATGATCTTCAAATTTGAACTCAAACTAAATAACTTCAGCTCTAATTGTAGAATGGATACTAATATCACTTTCAAATTGTAAATATTTGAAGAGTCGAAGAATAATAAAGAGCAGGCTTACAATTGTTTGAACTCTCTAGTTGCAGGATTGCACAAGAAAATGGAATGATAATCAGAAAAGCAAACGATTCCGTTAAAGAACCAATAATAAAAGCCAGATACCATAGAGGCTCTAGATCTGGTTTTTTGCAGTCTCTAGTGCTGAATGAGTTTTGTCATTGGAACGAAATAATAACATGAGTTTTGTTATCTTCAATAATATAATGACCTTGTCCGATATTATTAACTGATCTTAGTTGCCTAAATTGGCATGCATATTTACAAAGTAAGGGCTGATCAAAATGTACCATGTTTGGAGACTGACTTCATTTGTAATAATGACTTCACCGGAAACTGGAACCCAAAATCTCAATCGTTAAACCTTCCGAAAGTGCAGAAAATGATAATGTTTTGTTGAACATTGAATTTCTGTAATAGGTTAGGGCAAGGTTATGGTTAAACACCTTTATGATGCAAATTTGCCTGTTACAATATTTAAAAATTAAAAGGAATGGAGTTTTAGAATTAATAAATAATTATGAACACTAAACATAATATGAAAAAGATTGAATAATATGATGGATGAAGACTTTTTTATTGATTTAGACAACTAAGGTAGCTAAAATCATCAAGATTGTAATACCGTCTGAGATTCGGTCATTAGAATCGTCCAAAATGGACGTCAGTCGCCGAATCCGTGGACAGGAGTCGTACGAATCGATGGATGACTCGATTTGAAAGGCCCGCATTGGCCCAAATAAACCCGACAATCATCTGTCCCGAGAGAAACCGGTTTAAAATAGTCAATGCTTGGTATTTCACAACAGCACTTGTCTGACAGGATATACGACAATTTGTCAAAGTACAAAGTATTAACCCGGAATCTGATCTGAAATCTCAAAATCTGATAATATACATTCGGCTACTGACGAAAACGACAAAAGAAATTTGTGAGGATCTAGGTCACCGTCTACTAAGCACTCAGGCTTAGTTCACGGAATCGAATCTTGATCTTGCGCGCTGTCAGCGCAGCACGAATAAAATCTGGTCATGGCGAATCTGTAGAGGTTCAGCCAGTTCGGTTCGGTTCGGTTTTGAGCCAAAATTGACCGAACCTATTTAAGCCGGTTCTGGTCGAACCTAAATCGGTTCGGTTCGATCGGTTCGATCCTACTCCGGTTCCATCGGTTTTTCGGTTGGTTCGGTTAAATTCGGTTTGAGACATTTTTGGGCATATCGTCTTGAACTCAAAATTAAGTTCATAAGCTAGATTTAACCAACCTTGTAATTTCAAGGAGAATTCCTTTAAGATTAATTATACAATCATTACATTCAATCTAGCAATGCATTGTTTTTACATATTTATGTTTCCTATATTATTAGTTTAGAAAGATTTATATATATTTTTATTTCATTATACCAATAATGAACAAGTTAAATCTAAATTCCCCGCTTCTTAAAATGTACACATGCAAATACTAAAAGTCTTGAAAAGGATAATAAATAAAATTAAAAAATTCTACACAAAATTTAGAAATCGGTTCGGTTCGGTTACATTCGGTTGGCTAAAGGCGAACCTAAATTAATTCGGTTACTCGGCGCCCGAACCTCATCGGTTCGGTTCGATCGGTTCCAAAAATTTCACATTATTTCGGTTCGGTTCGGTCGGTTCGGTCGGTTTGTATTTTGTTAACCTAGCGAATAGGGTGTAAAGGCATGAATAATAAAAATTCAATATTGCGCTTTATGCTCGATAATAATAATAACAATCTATATAAAACTCTTTATAGTAAGACTTGAATGTAATCTATAATTAGTGTTAATTAGAACTGCAGATATTATCAATTATCTAACAAAGTTAAAGTAAAATTTAAAATTTATATATATTCTATGTTCATATTCTGAGTCACTTTAATTTTTTTGAAGAACAAGATTTGACTACTTATTATTTTATAAATTACTTAATATTATACAATTTCTAACTTTGAAAAACTAAAATTGAACAAATTTATTTATTTTGGTATAATATATAAAAAAGATAACATAGTTTAATTAAAAATGGTGTTACCATTCATTTGATTCATTTATAATGTAAGCAAAATAAATATTCCATTTTATAATTGATTAAATATGAGAGAAACTTTTATAATTTCCAAGACTATATTGTTATTGAATTACATTATCATAATAAAAAGAAATATGACATCTATTAGTAATATACAAAGTAATCATATAATCCATTAATTTTACTTTTATTAAATGTAAGAGAAAATACATTTAGTATCCTAATCAAACATCCTAAAAAAAGATCATTATTAATTTATTATTATTATATAATATAATATAATTAATTAATATTCTTAAGACATAAGTTACAACCATGGGGATTCTGAAATTCGTTGTCTACCTCTTAAGGATTCGTTGATTAATTGCCAATTGATATTTTAATAATTAAATCTAATATCTTTTATTATTGTAATCGTATTGATGGACAAAATAATAATAATAAAAATCTATAATTTTGAATATAGAAGAATTTCCAAAAGTCGTCTAGCAAATTCTAAGAGAAAAATATTATATCTTCAATTTAATTTACATTGTTCATTTTAATTATTAAAGATCCACTTTTATTTGTTGTGTTACCATAGAAACAATGTCTGATACATGTATGATATGGCAGGGAGCTAATTGGAAAAACCCGAACTATCTGACAAGGCTTTGCAAAGAAATAATCACAATATGCATACGAAAATTACAATGAGCAATTCTGACGGAAAAAAAATAGAGATTACAATGAAATGATTCGAACAAAAGCGAAACCGGATCGAGTCGCGTCAAGCCCAACTTTCCTTAAAACGATTCGACCTCTTCCCCAGCGGTGCTTAGGAAGGCGAGAATTGATACGTTTCCAGGATAAAATGACCGCGTCGACTTATGGCTTACCAGTGAATCGATGACGAGCACTGCGAGCTTGACGTATCACCTTTAGAAAACTAACGAAATGAGAGAATGGGTGCTCTCGGATTTTTTCTGTAGTGTGTGCTTTTCTTCGATTTCTTGTGTTGTGGGCGATGGATTGTTGAGAATTATAGAAGTGCCCAACAAAAAGCGTCCTCTGCGTTAAGGTGCGCTAAGCACCTTAATGACCAAACAAAAACGTGTAGCGCAGTTTAATTTTGAATGCAAATTAAGTGCGATTTCAAGACTTTGAAATGTGCAAAACCGAACTTCGACCCGGAAGCAAAAGTGGGCTCGCCCGGCCCCCCCCGCACCGGAACTGCATTGGGCGTGTCCGCGGTCGTAGCGCGGCCCATGATTTCAGGCTTCATTTTTCCTCGGTTCGCCCCACTTTTACCGCGGCCCAGTAATAGAGGATTTTGCGCCAAGTAGTCGATCACATTACTAAGGCTACTAGGGCACTTGCCTTATAAGCCCCATCCTTTCTCGCTCTGCGTCGATGTGAGTACGGCGTGATTTTCCAAACTTTATGGTTTGATCAATGCTGCAAGCTCGTTGTGCTTACCCAGATGAGGCAAATTTTAGATTCCTGGCGGCTCTAATATTCGCTTTTGTCAACATCGCGTGAATCAAATTTGTATTCAAACAAAAACAATAAAACTAATATCCCAGCGGGATACAAATTTGAAAAGATTTTGACTTCGATAATCGGTGATAAACAACGATCGATTCTATAACGTAGGATTAGGTAGGTGTGATGGCCTTGGAACTTCACTTGTGTACATATGTTTACATTCGCCTTGACGTAGTAAGCGATGTCTTGGAACTAATACGCTTTTGGTAGCGAAATGATGACATCTTCCACTTAGCGGATCTCGTCGACTTCGTATCGATTCAGCTATTATCGGTTAGGCCATGGACCATTTTTGGTTACGTGAGTTGTCGTCAATCGCCTCGAGCATTTCTCTTCGCGACCACTACTTTAGCTTCGCATAGGTGACTTTCCATATTCTTCGATAACTTGCGCTACTCCTTCCGTATGTCATAAATTAGGTGGCGTAAGCTTAACTTTAACCTATGGGTATATTTGTTTAAATCCCAATGATAATAGGTAGGGAAATCGCGGTGATCTGCCTAATGATATAGGCGATTATCACTTGGAACTGAATCTTGGGATCTCCAGGTCAACGAGTAGGGTTGTCAACTGCGTTAAATATTTTTTCTCGAGGGTTTTTGATCGATTTCCTTTCGATAATTCACAAGCCCAGCTCTTTTCTTAACCCGCGAATTGATGGATCCCATTTATGTGTTATCCTTTGATCTTCATGATCAATGGTGATAACTCGATTTGAAGTAATTGTCTAATGGTATTATGTCTTGACGAATGTCTCGACTTACCATTATATAAGTGGTTGCGTGCCCTCCCGATTGCGAGACTCATTATCGCAATATAGCAAAATTGGGCGGCTGAGCTTTCCAGCTCGGTATATCCTCAAAAATTGCCTTAACCGTTCGACTGGCACCTTGACTTGTCTAAGGCAATGAACTCGGACTCCGTCGTGGATCTGGCCCAGTGTAATGTATACGTTTTGAGGACTTCCATGACCTGTTGCACCGCTAAAGAGTGAGCAGCGTATCACTTAGTAGCCATTGAATCACCGATTATCGGAGATTGATTTGCGTCGTGCCCCTCGAGTACGGCCCGGATAAACGGCGTATAGTCTGACCCTTAATTCAGTATGTCTCAGTAGCAAGTACTTTCGCATCATAGCTTTCAATGATGGCTACTCGGATTTTCGTATATCTACTCAATTTGCTTCTTGAATAAGCTATATCCGATTAATCTGACTGCGTCAGGCATGAGACTCCCAAATAGCAGAGAATACTCAGAGTTGAGACCACCTTTCCCTTTTATTCTTAAGCTGAGGTATCGATGTTCGTCCCTTTGGAGTTGGACATTCTCCCCAAATCGTCTTGGCAAAAATTTCCCAATCTGAGGACTAGACCGTTAGGAGTTCCCAATCGTCTTGGGTTATGGCCTTTATACCGTTAAATTCTGTAATCTGGGACTTCCAAAATTAGATCGCTTGACCGTATCCTTACGTATCCAAACTTGGAGTTGACATATCTTTGGTGGATTGAATCATCTTTTGATTCTTTGCGACAATAAGCATGTCGTCCCTACTGACGGAGGAATTACATAGCTATCCTACTACAGTGGATTTTACATAAGCACTTATCGCGCTCATTGATTTTAAATCCACTCGAAAGTAATGCCTTGTTAAAACTTCTCATGCCATTGTTTAGGAGCTTGCTTTAACCCGTACAAAAGATTTGTGAGTGACATACTTTCTCTTAACTGCAGGCTATAAAACCGAGGGTTGTTCCATGTAAGATTTCTTCAAATCTAATTCTCCGTTTAAGAAAATTTGTTTTTACATCCGTTTTGATGTCTGTCTAAGTGCTTGTGATGAGGCAATTCTAGGATAATCTAATGGATGTTATCCTTGTCACGGGAGAATAAATTATCAAAATAATCTTGTCACTTAACTTTATTATTCGAGATGACTAGTCTACTTTTGTATATCTATCGTCCCGTCGAGCTTTCATTTTTCCTCTTAAAAAATCCATTTTGGATTTTAGAAAACGCTAAATCTTGGCGGAAGATCCACCAATTCCCGAAGTGTGATTACGTAAATTGAATCAACTTCACTTAGTATGCTTCCTTCCCAAGCGGACCATCAGTTGAAGCCCAACGACCTCTTGAAGCCAGGGTGAGTTCGGCTACCAATATCGTTACAAAATGAGAACCAAAAACTACCGACCGTGCCACTTTTACTCGTCGAGGTTCTTCGTCCTCAACTTCCTTACTTTACTATCCATAGTCTCGATATCGACAACACCACCGAGGTTAAATGTGTCGCTTTTAGATGTCGAAGCGCCTTGACGGTATAGCCGGAAAGACATGTTCGAGCGTGACATTCGAGACTACAATATTGTATTTTTGTTCACTCGTGAATTATGACTCTTATGAACAAGAAACCGATATACGTACTATTTTGAGCATATCGATAAAAATTAAATCAATAGTTTAGGACCCGATAGTCACTGTTTAGGAGGAGTAACATGACCTTAGCGAAACACCCCGCTTCGAAGATGTTTGTAGGTTGGTGCTCTGGCCTCTTTGGAACAATTCAAATGGGGTTTTATCCTCATTTTTTACGAGGAATTTCAAGAGGTAGTTAGGCTGTCGATATCGACACCACAGCGTTCACCCGAGTACTTTGAACTTATCGACAAGGCATTAAGTAAATCTCTTTCGATGATCGATTTTTCTTTTGGCCCGATCCATTCGATTGAGGAGAATAAGGTGTCACTTCGTGAACAATACCACGCTCGAGAACAAAATTGACCAAATGGTGAAACATCTCGCACTCTATGACCATTACTACTTTTATCTTTTCTCAAGTTGATTTTCAACCTTCTTTATAAATTGCAAATTTATCGATTGCCTCATTTTACTTTTCATCAGTATACATAGAAAAATTTTGTACTATAAATACAAGGTGATAAGGTACTTTCATTTCCACCTTTGGATTGAGCTGGGCTCATGTCATGTCCTTTGTGAGCAAAGATCGAGAGGCTTATTATTTGGCTTACGGTTGGAAATGTTGCTCGTCGATTTTAACCAAACGCCACGTTCACACTTTGTAATTCTTATCGACAAATTCATTAGGTATGTGATTCAACTTGATCATTCTTCGCAAAAATTAGAGTTCGCGTAATCGCAACCCTCTTATGCCATAAATTAGGTACTTTCGCGAACATAAGCGATATTTTTATTCGTCTTGTTTGTAACCGTTACATTCATTTTAGAGAAAAGACCATTTAACACATGGCCTTTTCAAGCAGCGTGCCGACTTGGAAAGTCACAAAGCTTTATCGGACTTCGATTCTGATTTAAACCCATGTTTGCTAAGTAAAACAGAACCTGAGGTTCTTATAAGTTACAGGACATGGAACATTCTTAATGTGACTTCACTTCCCGAAGTCATTACCGGCTTCATAGTTCATACTCACTTGATATTTGGAGTCGCGTTATTACCGCCCATTATACATCTTACCGCCCATTCGCGGCGGCTTGAAAGTATCAAATTGATCTTTGACCGAACAAAGCGTACCTAGTAGCACCGGTATCGATCGCGCTCTTGTGGGTTCGTGCCCATGAAAGTTCACCTCGAGAAATCCACGGCCGACAAGTTGATCTCAAATGCGATTCTTTGGTGACGCATTCATGACTTTCCGTTGTTACTTCTCTTGCTTGATTTACACTCGAAGGACTTATGACCACGTTTGTTACAATTATGCGCCCCATCAAAAGCGAAGGAATTTCTTGAGAAGCCGAACGACTTTTCTTGAAACTATTTCCGCCTTAGGTGCAAAATCATTAACTGTAACTTTCGCTTGAAAGACCTCGAAGAAGACCCCAGATTCCATGACGATTCACCTTAAACTCCCCTTGGCGGAGGTTGGGATAAGCGGTGATCGGCCTTCGCATTGCCTGCTTACATTCTCAGCGAGCAGATAATTGCAGCGTGTTCATATCGGCACCGACGTACTTAATAGTTCTTGAAATTACATCGAGAATCGGTGGCAATTTCTCGATTACCCATGGCTTGACATGAGCATTTACGTTCCAGACCGTTCCTTGACTTGAAGCTCGTGGAAGACAACCTCAGTTCAGCTGATCATCCGCGATTTTTATACGTTTATAGTCGAAATCTTCCCGCGATAAATTTCTTGGAACCCGCGTCTTGGAGTTTATACTTGAACTTCCCGAAGTGTGTCCCAACTATTTGTTTTTGTAATGGCGTATGTTTTTATATCTGTTGCTCTGACCTTCATTAAAATAAGTCAATAAATAATTGCGACTCGAATAATCGGGTGTCTCCCAGTCGACCCTTCAAACTCAGGCATCGTCATCTTGAACCGTAGGAGTTTCACCGACCCAGGCCGTTGCGAGTTCAAGGTCGTGAGATAGAGCATCGAGCATTACCGCCGCACCGACCGAGAGCTCACGGGAGGCTTCGGTTGGTCATTTTGCATGACCGAACAATTGGAGGTTGAGGGAGGTAAAGTGGCGATGATTCTGGTGGAGGAGGAATCTGTCGAGTGCCCAGCCACATTTTTTTTTTTTTTTTTTTTTTTTTTTTTTTTTTTTTTTTTTTTTTTTTTTTTTTTTTTTTTTTTTTTTTTTTTTTTTTTTTTTTTTTTTTTTTTTTTTTTTTTTTTTTTTTTTTTTTTTTTTTTTTTTTTTTTTTTTTTTTTTTTTTTTTTTTTTTTTTTTTTTTTTTTTTTTTTTTTTTTTTTTTTTTTTTTTTTTTTTTTTTTTTTTTTTTTTTTTTTTTTTTTTTTTTTTTTTTTTTTTTTTTTTTTTTTTTTTTTTTTTTTTTTTTTTTTTTTTTTTTTTTTTTTTTTTTTTTTTTTTTTTTTTTTTTTTTTTTTTTTTTTTTTTTTTTTTTTTTTTTTTTTTTTTTTTTTTTTTTTTTTTTTTTTTTTTTTTTTTTTTTTTTTTTTTTTTTTTTTTTTTTTTTTTTTTTTTTTTTTTTTTTTTTTTTTTTTTTTTTTTTTTTTTTTTTTTTTTTTTTTTTTTTTTTTTTTTTTTTTTTTTTTTTTTTTTTTTTTTTTTTTTTTTTTTTTTTTTTTTTTTTTTTTTTTTTTTTTTTTTTTTTTTTTTTTTTTTTTTTTTTTTTTTTTTTTTTTTTTTTTTTTTTTTTTTTTTTTTTTTTTTTTTTTTTTTTTTTTTTTTTTTTTTTTTTTTTTTTTTTTTTTTTTTTTTTTTTTTTTTTTTTTTTTTTTTTTTTTTTTTTTTTTTTTTTTTTTTTTTTTTTTTTTTTTTTTTTTTTTTTTTTTTTTTTTTTTTTTTTTTTTTTTTTTTTTTTTTTTTTTTTTTTTTTTTTTTTTTTTTTTTTTTTTTTTTTTTTTTTTTTTTTTTTTTTTTTTTTTTTTTTTTTTTTTTTTTTTTTTTTTTTTTTTTTTTTTTTTTTTTTTTTTTTTTTTTTTTTTTTTTTTTTTTTTTTTTTTTTTTTTTTTTTTTTTTTTTTTTTTTTTTTTTTTTTTTTTTTTTTTTT